>OZ008355.1:8500071-8705095 GCA_963931975.1 Cataclysta lemnata
CTTGCTGTGGTATGAGGGGCGGTGGCGGGGACGGGGCGCTTTGGCGATTTTGCGTTTTCCGTTGTGTTATATTGTAAATGCATCTTGCGCTGCACCAAGTACCTACTATCTCTGCGTTGCCGCATTGAACCGCCTCCGTGCTCAGCGGGGGCGGGCGACGCGGGGAGGTGGGAAAACTCGCTCCTCCGGGCGTCACCCACCCCCGCCAACATCCAGAGCGCCCCGTCCCCGCCATCGTCTCGTACCGCAGGAGGGTCGCGCACGAACTTGTCGGAATATAAATCTTTTTTATACGTACAGACAACAGCACTCAATCGACTTTTGGCTACCTACAAGATAGGTTGACAATCGATTGAACAAGATTTTACAGTTTTGGGTAGCCGAAGAGCCGTTGACCGTACATCCTTAAATGTATATACGCGTATATTTTATCGCGTATATTTTATACCCTAATAAGGCAGAAGTGAACAGAGAGGAACTCGCTAGCGCAGTGGCATACCGCGCTTGGCCTGTGATTGCGTAAACTAAGCAATGTCGCTAAGGCCGGTCATTGGATGGGTGACCAAAAATGTATTATCTCGAACCTTTCTAACCATCAAAATCTTTGTATTATCTCGAGTTCCTCCGTGGTTCGGATGGCACGCTAAGCCGTTGGTCCCGGCTGCATCTGCAGTCGTTGATACTCACCAGCCCGCACTGGGTCAGTGTGATGGGTGATGGCCCAATCTCCCTATATTGTTCCATCCATAGTGTAGGCCCTGGCCCCGGGACATTAAAGGGCTGGTGATAAGTGTGCCGTTGAGTTTATGTGGTGAAGAATACAATTGTCACCACTCCCATCTATCCCGTGGGTGTCGCACAAGGCTAAGACTAAGGGTAAAGACAGCGATGAGTAATGGGCAGCATCATTTTTTTTATGCCACCTAGCAAAATACGGCGATTTTATGGTATTAGGCTCGCCACCTATTACATGGGACCTAACCTAATTAGCGAAAAGTGGGTAGTTAATTCACCTCTGCCTAACCCTTCGGGGATATAGGCGTGATTTATGTATATATGTACTTAAAAATCAGATCAAATCATGATATTTACTGTATGTCTTGGCAGGAGTACTCCGCGAGTTGGTGTTGATTGGTGGCGGGGCGGCGTTGGGAGCCCTAGTGCCGCTGGCGGCGGCCGCCCGCGGGGATGCGCGGGCCCGTCCGCATCTGCACGCGTGCGGCCGCACTCTGCCGCAGGCAAGAGCCATCGCTGCCGCGTACCGTCCGTACCACAAACTCATAGGTACGCATTAGACACTCATACTAAAATGACGCCCTTATTTCGTAAACTATGGTATTTTTTTATTACCTAACTGCCGCACTCAGAGACGTCAAATAACGTTTATGAGTACTTAGCGTCAAAAAATGACAATTAAAAACTAGTCGCCGTCTCTGAGTGCGGCAGTAAGTCGTACTATTCAAAACTACCTACTTAATTTTGTACCTACCTACAACACTCGGATTATGGCGCACACAGCCGAAATTCCATTTTTAAAGAAGAAGAAGAAACTGGTTGATCCCCATTAATAATAATTAGAGATCGGAAAAGGTAGAGAGTATTTTTCATACTTGTGATATGTTGTAATAATGTATGTGGACATGCCTGAAGTCCGGGATTTTTTAAATTTATCTTGGGATATCATTTGAGTTGTAAATTATTTCATAAACAGCTGGGTAATTGTTAGGATGTTAAGCCACCTACCGCGCAAGGTTAATAGTGAGATGCTCTATTTATTTATTTTTCGTATTTTTTATAAATTGCGGGATTTAGTCACAATCCCGGGGCATGTCCATATTAATATCTACGTTTATGGTCAATGAACCAGAATAGTTCCAATTCATAGTTCCAAACCTATTCCGATCTCTTATAATAATCTTTCGAAAATAACCGTTTTAATCATTTTTATTTCTCTAATAATGTTCATAACATTCATCATAACGAGATCAACCTGCAGACCCCATCTAAAAGAAAATATTTCAGAGTAAAGACACATTCCCTCGAATACAGAAACGCTACTAAAATTATGAGCACATGAGCACGGCTTGAAAATTTAAGTGGACGATACCTGTCTGAATTTATATGGAAAAACGTAAATTTTGACAATACTAAATGCTTAAGCAGGACTCCAACTTTGAGTAGCGTTTATGTATTCGGAGGATTGTGTATTTTAATTTGAGTGCACAAGACTAGTCTGCGAATGGACCTCGACCTTGCCGAAGAAGATAGCTAAATAACTTCCGCACTCAGAGACATCACATAACGTTAATGAGTACTTAACGTCAAAAAATGACAATTCAAAACTAGTCGTTATTCTTGCCGGGTCTAGATTTGAATGAAAATGTTTGACATTAAATACTCATTAAACTTAATGTCAAATTTTTTTATTCAAATCTAGACCATAGACCCGGCAAGAATAACGACTAGTTTTGAATTGTCATTTTTTGACGTTAAGTATTCATTAACGTTATTTGACGTCTCTGAGTGCGGCAATAAGTCTTGTTAAATCGAAATTGAAGTTAAATCTATAAAAATACCTTTAGGTATTAAACTTGCATAATATATTTGGATGATTGGCATTGTGTTGGAGATCCGTTTGCCAGACATTACTACACAGCCACAGGACTTCTTATTTCACTTTTCATGAGGGGTTCAGTTTGACCTGGTTACTTTAAATATTGGAGTGCAGTATCGTTCATTATTTGCTTTATAAACTGAAAACACTCAAGCTACGTGGTATACAGCGTACATGCCTCTGCTTTGGTCACAGACGTGTGCTGTCGCGTTGCGAGAAGTCAACGCTGCATGTCTGAACAACTCGTGTTGCTGTCGGCGCTGTGTGCGCTTGAAGCGGTGCCTCTCAGGTTCAACTACTTCGCGGCCTTCTGGAAGGACGTGGCTGCGTCACCGGTATGTCAAACTTATTCTGTAGTTTATATTTTTCTCTCACAAGGGAAAGCAAAGCGACATAGCTTATACAGACTTGTTTTATGAACCTTGCAAAATGTATTTGATCAAATTTGATTTAATTTTTTGATCTATCTTAACTGTGGAGTGTGTTAATTTGGTTTGGCGTTTGCCTGAATAATAAATACCCTAAACAGATGTTTATCCCGGCGACAGATTTTAAACATCTTTTTCGATTAGCCAAAGCTGTCGATAATATATATAAAAATACTCAAACAGATAACATAATTCGTTTTAATTTTTCTAGTACAGTATTCAAAAGCTGTGTGTTCTAGACCTTTTAAAAAATGCTTTTGTAATAATACTTGTTACCTTGTTTTGGCTTTTAAATAGGGCACCGATAGCTGTTTGACATTTTTTAACAACCCTTTTGACTTCTTTTGGCATTTGAATAGTGCGCTGTCAGCTGTTTGACATTATGGTCGGTTTTTGTTGTTAGGGCGACGCAAAACTGGAGGAAATGCTGATAGAGTGTAGCGTGGTGCCCGAGTACATGGACGCCATACTACTCGACGAGCGAGAGTCTCTCGAGGACCCCGCTATATACCAGTTCATGCTACACTACTACCCCAAGGTATTGTGCTTTATTATTTTGATTTTTATTTGAACATTATATAAATTTTAGAAAAGTTCATCATCATCATCACCAGCTCTTTGAATGTCCCCATTGGTGGGGCACGGGCCTTCCCAATGGATGGAAGATTATGGGGATATTGGGCCATAACCCACCACGCTGGCCCAGTGCTGGTTGGTGTGTATTAACGACTACAAATGCATCCGGGACCAACGGCTTAACGTGCCTTCCGAAGTACGGAACTAGAGATAATAAATTTTAGCGAGCTCCTCTTTACGACCCATTGTGTACGGAACCCCATAGTTCGTAAAATGTAGCTTGATCTCTGTGACGGAAAAAAAATCACTTCCCCATACTAAACGAGAACCAGCTGACATCAGTTCGTATGGGGGAGTGTTTATTTTTTCTGAGATTTCGATTTTGGTCCCTTAGCGAAAGTTGTTCAGTTTGATGACCTGAATAACCACCTCTCTGTTACACCTTGTATATCAAGGGCGATAAAACAAAGAATTCCTCAAATCGCAAGCATTTGACCCGATAATAATGCAATCTGAGTCTTTCTTTTTTACCGCTCGAGGTAAGATCATATTTTTATGCCACCAGGAAGTGGGATTTTTCGTACGCGTAGCGGGCGAAAAAGTCCGCTTTATGGTCAGGTGTGTCATAGATAAATGAATAACCCATTTCCTCCTACTCAGGGAGGCGGCGGTGGGGCGTGGAGCGCGGCAGAGGCGCTAGCGGAGGAGGTGCGCAGCGGGGCGGGCGCGGTGGCGGGCGCGGGCGCGGACGCGGCCCGGAGTCTCGCACATGCCGCCCGAGCCCTATCCCTGCTGGCTTCCAGACCGCCGCCCCCGCCTCCGCCCCTCGCTCGGGCCATGCGCGCCGCCGCGCTCGCTTTGCAACACGCAGGTATGATTATAATCATAAAATATTTACCTTTGAGTTTCAAGTCCTGCGCATAATATATTAACTCCTAGTTATTAACTCCTATTGCTGTACTCCTCGTGTTAACCCTTCCGAATAAGTTTTAAATAGATAGATAGATTTGAATGGAAGAAATACAATATTATTATAATATTAATTATTATTAGGTATTGATATATTGATATGTGGGCGTTAATTCACATCTGCCAGCCCCTTGGGGGTTGAATAGGCGTGAACACATACATAAAACATACATCAATATATTTTTTTTGTGTTTTGCCGCTATCTCTATCTCACCTGGAGACCCTCAAGAAAAAAGAAAGACGATTTCCCCATCATTATCATTTTATTATAATATTTTTTTCCACCTAATCTGCCTACCCCTTAGGGATATAGGCGTGATTTATGTATGTATGTATTTTTTTCCACTCATCTCTGTCGTTCACTAATTTTACGTCCTTCGGCGTTCATGTCTAACTCATTCTGCCAACTATGCTTTCATCTCTTCTCATGTATTATATTATTACAGTGGCAGAGGAGGAGACTTCCGACACCGAGCCGGCCAACGAGCCGGCGCGCAGCAGCGGCAGGTGCCGCTCGCCGTCAGGCAGCGAGCCCGACGAGACGCCCGAGGAGCTGCCGGCCGACGACGACGACGAGCCGGCGCCCCGCCCGACGCCCCGCACGATCATCGCGCAGGCCGCGCACGCGCTGCTAGCCGCCACACACCACGTCGCCGACGCATAAGTCCAACTCACTGACTTCTATAGAACAAGTACGCTGGACTGAATGTTGTCATCGCAAAAAATTAAGCCAATTTGACTATCGCGGAAATAATATTAGAGATGCATTTGTAATTTCAAATACTAGCAACAAACGTCAAATTTAGTACCCTTGCCGCTCGAGGGAGCACCTCAATCGGCACAAGAAACATTTGACTTTTTTGCACACGTATTCAGTCCAACCCGGCTAGCATGACCAACGAAACACGATATGCTAGAGCCATTTATCGCGTTGAACTACCAAAAATCATTTGGGGTTTTGTACAGTTCAGTTCAGCGATAAATGGCTGTATCTATATTGATATAGTCATTTATGCTTCATCATAATCCATTTATCTGTTTGAACTATCGAAAATCCAATGATTTTAAACAGGTCAAAGCGATAAATGTCTATATCATATCGTGTTATGGTGGTCTTGCTAGCCGGGCTGGACTGAATACGTTTACTAAAATGACAAATATCTCTTGTGCCGATTTGAAGCGCCCCCGCGAGCGGCAAGCGTACTATTTTTGACGTTTGTAATTGCTTGTATTTGACATTACAAATGCATTTCTAATATTAGTTCCGTGGACTTTCGCCTTCGTATACCGGTGCCATCAGCGCCAAGATGGCGATAATCAAATTGGCTCAATTTTTTGGACGACTACCTTCAGTCCAGCGTGCTTGTATATAGAGGTCAGTGGTCCAACTACTGTAATGTTAATCTTCTGACAATCACAACCTCGGTTATTCTTCTGTTGGGAATTTTAACGTAAGCCGATTGCTATTGCCTTACTCTATCCATCTGTTTTAAATACATACATAAATCACCCTTATATCCCCGAAGATTAATTTACCTCCACCTACCCGGTGGTAAATTAATACCTTCGTTTCGGCGCATGATGAATAATTTTGAAAAACTAAGCCACTTTGTTTTTTACGTATAGATCTACTTTATCTAAAATAAATTATGCAAATTAAAATTTCCGCCAAAACAGCAATGGCGTCTGTGTGACGTCACCATAGCGTAGAACATGACAGTTTCCATAGTATAGAGTGATTTTGATTGGCAAATAAAATGTCAAAACAATCGTGACGTCACGCGGCGTTTGACTAAATATGGCGGATTGCTAAATTTGATATTTTTATAAAATAAATATCAATCACAAATATAACCTGAGAACAAGCGAACGAATCTCCTTATGCTAAATTATAATCCATTACTTCAGTGATTCTTTATTATTATCATCATCCCTAGTAGGTTAGGTCCCATGTAAAAGGTGGTGAGCCTATTGCCATCTATCGGGCATGGAAAGAACTCATTGCTGTCTTTAACCCTTAGTCGCCTTCTACGACACCCGCGGGAGAGATGGGGGTGGTGACAATTGTATTCTGCTCTGCCGTCACCACGCGGCACATCTGCTTTACACTATACTATGATTCTTAATAAGTGAGAGTAATGGGTAGACGAAAGCAATAGTACCTGCTTACATAATAACCCAGCTGATCTCGGACACAACGTAGAGTACGTCACGCCAGGTCGGCAAACCGTTTTTGGCAATACGAAAGAGACAACTGAAAATCGCTCTCGAAAGTCAGTTTTAACGTCATGTATTTAGAGTGCGCTATGTTCTTAAGTGGTTTGCGAGTTGTGCCGTTTTTGTGTTGAATAGGCGAAATCGCAGGTGAATTTTTGGCACGTCAGGCTACCACAATGTCGAATTTTCTCAATCGATTTGTGCCTTAGTTACCAACAAGTGTTTAGGCCTTTGCGTATTGTTAGAGGTCAGTTTTTAATCGGTAAGTTCAAACACCTTGTAATTTTAGTTCAAAGAGCGTTAATTCGGTGCGAGCAATGTATTCTGGGTAGAAAAAAATGCAGTAGGTATTCTTTTCATTTTGAGCTCAAGTGTGGGTATGTATGAAAATATTATATTACTGATCAACTTCGTTACCGAGCCACTATATCCATTTCTCCAGACAGTGTACATAGGCTCTTAAAAGGTTGATTGCTTTGTTTTATCGCATCGAATAAACGCTTTTAACTACCAACTGTCGAAAGTTCGATCAGTAAAAAAAGTGGTCCAACAGAATAAAAAAAATCCCATTCATTAAACATAGTGAAATATTAATTTTAATTCTAATTGAATTCTAAAAATTAACGAACAAACATTCATGACTCGTTTTAATGTTGAATGTGGCAAGTGTTAATAATTGTGAAAATATAAATCCATGAGCGTGATTTAACTACAATGCATTGAATAATAGCAATGAAATAACATTAATGTTATTTCATTGCTATTATTAACGTTTTCATGGCGTACACTACAAATTTACTTCTGTAGACCCCTTTTTTGCCGACGGTACTTACCTACGGACCGCTTTGGTTACTATGCGATTGTTAAATTAAATTTTAAAGATACACTGGAAGTATTTACTGTGTAAAATTTTAAAGATAAATTCATTCGTATTAAATATATTTGTCGAAATATAACAACGTTATCGGATAACGGCACGTAGACAGGTTTTGGGATACGAATTAGGCAGATAGGAAGCGACTTATTGGTGGTACGGTTAGCATCAAAAGAGGCTTAACAATTTACTAGTACTTTGTCATATTACTAACCTGTTCGATATTTTCGTATACACGTCTTAGTACAGATTTGAATTGTTAATAACCTTTGATATTAGTCGTAAGGCGACGCGTACGCATAGCTATAAGTCTCTCGTACGTAGTCTACGTCTCTTTATAACATTTGACGTTATGTGTAGTGATATATGTATCGTTATAGTTTTTTTTTAATTCGATATGTATATTTCCCTTGTAACATAACTGACTCATTAATTCTATATTTATTTATTTAGTTAACGCATGCTGCAATACACTATTAGCTCAATGAACACTCCTTCCTTCTCATCACCGATTGAGGTATTCGTGACGTCACAACCGTAGACTGCGCGTACACATTATCATCTTTATTGTACCTGACGCATGGCATCTGCTACACACGTCCTTACTGTACGTAAATCTGCAGTACAGTTTACTTAGGTAAATTCTGGGGCTAGTACTCTTCTGATATTATTCTAGTAGGGACATGTGTTTAAGAGCCGAAATAGACAATTTCGGTGTTATTCCAAGAATTGTTTAAGACGTGTTTTGTTGTCACCGTCACACGCTATTAAACAAGAAAGGGACAGCATCGGATTTAAACAACTCTAAAAGAAAACGCGTTTTAAACAGTTTTTTGTAATAACACCTTTTCAATTTGTCACTGTCACACAGTATTGACAAAAAAGGGACAACATCGGATTTAAACACTTCTCAAACAAATCATATAACTCTTTTTTTGTAATAACACCGTTTAAATTTTAGATAACGCAATAGGATCTAATATTTCGACTCGCTGCATAACACAGCCTTGTATAGCATAATTTAACTGATAGTTTTTTTTATAAATCTCTGTTAGCTCAATATTATAATGAAACTTTGTATATGTTTCTTAATTATGTATGTACGTCATAAGTCATTAATATATAACTATGTTAAAAGTGCAAATGGTGAATAAATGTTTACTAATGTTTACGTCGTTTATACAATAAGTTTATTGTATAAAAATTCAATGTTAGACTAGATTTAGTGGTTGTTGCTTAAGTTCTTTTGATACATTGTAAGGCGTGAAAAAGTCTTGGAGGTAATATATATTTATTTCTCTAGCGCCCGCGCGTCGGTCTCGACTAGAGCGTTGTATTATATTTAATACTTAATTTTGCGTTATGATACATCGATGTTTGGCTTACATTCCATGAGTTAGCACCGGGGTACTTTCTGAAAGTCTGATATGACAGTAACGGAACTTTCCGAAGGACCCTTTCGACTTTTTTATAGAGAATATCTCATAAGCATCACACACCTGTGGGGTTATTATGTAAGCCGATTGCAGTTGCTTTCGTCTACCTGTCTCTCTCGCTCATCGAGAATACTAGCAAACTGTGAGAGTGACGGGTAGACCAAAGCCACTGAAATCGGCTTACATAATACGGGGTCTGATGTAAGGGTTGTTGCGCTCTTTGTGAAGGACCAACATTATATATTCACCCATTCTCTTCGATATATTACACCACAACCTAGTCTTTTTATTTATATGAAACAGTCAAATGTGACGTAAGCTTCGCGCGGTTACCTGCTGAGTATCATGTGCACTGTGTCAAGCTTCATTGCGCTTGATTGTATCATTGTGATTTCATATAATGAGATTTCTTCATGGTGAGCGCAACCTATATGATATGAAAATTAAAAAAATATAATTTATAGAAATGTGTATGAAAGACATCGATGCGACTGATATGTTAGATGGGAAAATTGTGGAGATCGCTCGCAGTGGACATAATTTACGGCATTAAAATTTAAACAGGGATATTTTACACATTTTTGCTATTAGTATAAAATAGCGTTTTAACAAAATGATTTTGTGGTCGATCTCGGCTGTACAAATGACTCGCTTCAAATAACTCGATTAAAAGCCGTAAACAATCTCCACTGAAACACTAAAGGGCATGGTATGCTGTAATTTTATATCGTTTTTTAATTATATAGTTAGGTAGTGTGTAGATATTTTTGAGATCCAATGTAATTCAGGTAGCTCGTAACACAATACATGTTTTATGTGTGAGTTCAGTACTCCCTGTTAGAATAGCGTTTCCTATCCCAACGGCTTCTAATATTTAATGCCTATACATTGCGCGATATAGGTTTTAGTTATACAAATTACTTGTATACCATTTTTTTTTTAATGGTAAGGAGTTTCTTTTTATCCTTAATTGCTAAATATTTACCCGGTGATTAGAACATCACCTACCTTTACAACTAATATTCACATAACAGTAAAAAGGAATCTCCTGAAATATTTAAAAGAAAACTAATATGATAGATGTGCTTTGAATAGACTGTTTTATTAAGTTTAAAATTTAATACAAGACTATGAATTGTATGAACAATTCTTGTAACTTACTTTATATTCTAAAATGAGTTTTAGATTTTTATATGTATACAAAATGTTTTGTAACATGTCCGTGATTATGTTTCTTCACAGATTAATTTCTTAACATTTTGTATTTTAGTTTAAATTTGTCAAAAACATTATTACGTTTCGGCTGTGAAAGGTTGGTTAATTTAAGAATTTTTCGTGTGAACCATTTGGCAAGATCCTCCTCTGCTTACAATGTCCGAGTCTGAGCTTATGTGTAACATTATAACATACTGTAAGTCTATACACCCGTCCAAGGCGCGTACTTTATTTTTTGCGGACTATTGGAAATCAGACCAGTACAACTTAGTTGAATATGTAAAAAATATTGTTCAAAAATAAATTCCAAATTAAACAACATTACTTTATTGTCATGAGAAAATATCTCCCCCAGCTGTGCACCTACCGACCAAATGTATTATTGTGAACGCAGTCTTATTTCTAGTAATTTTCTTGTATAAACTGAATATTTAGCGCAAGCAATGACCCATAATAATTCACTGCCCCTAACTACAATATTATCAATAGTACACATAAATAGACGTAAGACGTATATCTCACAAGTAGGGAATCTTGTAATTAGGTAAAGTAATTATTACTTGCATTCTTGTCCATTTTGTAAGTCTTTATAGTATTCACGTATAAGGGTCGCGGGCGTGTCTCCGATGAACATTGTCTGTTTAAATGGGAAATGATTTATATACTTTATTATACCATTTTGAGGCGCCTTTGTTCCATATCGGAAGCTCCGAGGCCTTTTGACCACATTTTAGTCAGTCAGGGATAGATACGATCATGTTAAGTGCCCAAGTAGATTTCTGAAAGTTGTGTAATAGTTAAACCTAAAATAATCATCACAAAACTTTTCTGTAATATTTTAGATTTAACTACAGAGAAATTAAGTAAGATATTTCTATGTGTGACATATTTAATTATTCGTAAATTGTTATATTTCTCGAATATGCTTATACATCTTAGCTCTCAATGTGCATTCAAGTTTATACTGGAACAAAAGCAATAAATGTTCAACTAAATACGAATTAATTATTCACTAATAAAAAGCCATAAATAATTCTTTATAATTTGTACGCATTTTATTCATTATTATTGTTATTGACTATTTTTTTGGAATATTCTACTTGAGGTTTGTTTGTGTAAGGTGAGACAACAGTCACTGAGAAATTGAAAAAGGGTTATGATAATTGTGGTGCTATCAATCAGATTCGAGTGGCTGGAAAAATAGTGTATTTAGTTTGTCCTGATTTAGAGCTTATTAATATATATACATATATATATTATGATATCATTGCTGTAATTATATTTGTTACTTCTAAGATTATTTTGTTTCAATTGGGTAGTGGAGTGGAAAGGGACACTGTGCTATTTCAATTTCTGGCTTTTTATGAAACACTTCTGTAATATAATTAGATTTGTGTTGCTGAAACTTAAGTTTCGGTACAATTTAACTGTGTTATTGATCATAATTTGTGAAAATTAAAAAATACTGTAAATCGGACTGGAAAGCCAAAGTAAACAGTATTTTATAACATTGTCTTTTATTATCTACCTTAACCTAAAATGTGAAATTCAAAAAAACAAAACTTAGTTATGTTCTCAAAAGAAATTTATTTAAGTTGGCCTATTTTTGTTTGTATTTCAACAGGGAATTCCTCGACAGAATCATGTGCACAATTCAGGCAATAAGCTTTTTTATAAAAGAAACTACATTGTTTACTGATACAAACAGTATTCTTACATAGTGCACAGTCTGCTCCTAATACTAATATATCTCCTTTATGTGGAGGACTGAATGGGTCTTTCATGACATAGCTGGTGTGCTTGAGAACTATATTACGAGAAAAGGGTGGATTTGTCCCTTTATAGTGTGCTTTTTCATTGAGATGACATGATGTACATTTGAAGTTATATTCCAGTTCTGCTGATTCCTCTTTTGGTTTAATTTCTGCCATTATTCACTGTAATAAAATATATAATAACTGAGGATTGAACATTTTTAGTTCATTCATATTTAGGTATTTTCTTTAAATGTAAGTACAATATTATGTTATTATTATATTTTATTTCATGAGTTGAGTTCATTCAGGATAAAGTAAATAGAAAATGTAAAAATATGTACAACCATAAATAATTTTTATTTGACTAAGTATGTTGTTAAAAATAAAAATGATAACATTTATTCATTTTTGGGTAATATTTTTTCTTTGGGTGCTTCAACTGGCCACCAATTGGGTTTCAAAACTTCAACTTCATAGTTGCCAATGTTAAACAATTTGGTGTCAAGAGCTTCTTTGATTCTTATTAAGCCTATTCCATATTCATTAATATGTCCTTTTAATTTCCCTAAAGACAACTTTGGTTTATTTATATCAATAATAGTAGTGTCTCTCTCTAGATTTTCACTTGGGGATTGACTAAATTTTAATGGCATAATTCTCTTTCTCACTACACCAGTATGGTGAACCCTTGCAGTCAACTCCTGCCCAATATAACAACCTTTGTGAAAACTAACTCCATGTAAGTAGTCACAGTTTATTTCTAAGGGGAAACATACTCCGGGAGGAAGTTCTTCAGCACCTTCACCAACTCCTAGTTTGTATCTTAGATGCTTATAGCCATCTTCTTTGGACTCTGTTATAATATTGGTACCCAGTTTTTCTGCTATTTGAGAACCTTCTAAATTTATAGAAGATAATATTCTGTAACCAAGTTCACTCAGTCGAGGGTCTTTATACATATTAAAACTATTTTGTACAGCGAGAGGCCTATCAGATGAAGTGTCATTTGAAGAGATCAAAGCCCATAATCTAAATTGTTGACTAACATTTTCAAACTCAACCATCCTTTTAAGTTTGTAAAGTTTTAATTGGTTTAATAGATTGGGCAAAACTTTTTCATCGCACTCAATCATAAAAGAGTTTCCATTCTCCCATTTGTATATGAGTGTATCATATAGAACTCTACCTTTGTTGTTTAAAAACATAGCATACATTGACTTGGCTCCTTCATCGAAGTGTCGCATATCATTTGTAATTAGTCCTTGTAGAAATATTGTTGTGTCGTTACCCTTAATTTTAATTAATTTTCTACTTTCCAGTGGGTACAAAACTTTAGCCGATTGATTACTTTGTGAAAATCTTAACAAATGATTTAAAAAATTACTTTTGAATAAGATTTTATTTACCTGTTTATTAAAAATCATAATGTATTCGAGATTCTTGCTCAATATTACTTTTTAGCATTAAGAACAAAATAGTAAAACTAAAATTTTACACACATTTTTGACATTGACAATGAATGACAATTATTTTGTTCGATCGATCAACTGTCAAAAATTTTGACAGTGACATTTGATAATGACTTTTTACTTAATTTAGTTTTCTTCAATTGGGAATGTAACAGGATCTAGCTCATACACCTATTTCTTCAGTGTTTAATTATTTCGAAAAATTATGGTGGAATGGCCGGCAGGAGTAACTTTCATTGATAAAAACTGTATCAACTAAAAGTTCTTAAACTGATCGTCGACTTGGTCGCTAAAATAATATTTATCCAATCCAAATTTTATCTTTACTTACATTAAAAAAGATACAAACTATTATTATAAGTAGTTTGTCGGTAAAGTTAATATAGTATAATAAAAAAAAATAATAAAAGTTGTGACTTTAAGAAATCAGTCAAAGCTGTTTAAGGGCATGGGGCATAATCACTTGCCTGATTTTTGCAGGCAAAAGTCGAGAGTTTTAACTGCAATTATAAACTAAAGTTAAAATAAAATTTGTTATATAGTCACTTTATATTAATAACTTTTATTGTTGGTCTTATGATTATTTAGTATTTTATCCTTAACAATAAATTAAAATACAGGTGCTCCTTTCAATATTGTCGTTCTTGAGGTGTGTAAGTCATTTCCATGATGTCGGAGTCGTGCGTTTGCTTCAGTGGAGTGACAGAGAGAGAAGTGGGAGCGGAGTCGGCTAGTTGCGCAGACGCCGTGGCCAGTTCAGTCGTGGCAGTGGGCTCCGAGCGGAGAGACGCCTCTCTTCTTGACGGGGAGGCGGGCGAGCGGGGACTTCGCGTAGATCTTCTTAAGTACGGTGTTACTTTCTGGTAAAATAAAATAAAAATATCATATGATGAATGTGAGCGTTGACTGGTTGATAAGGGGCCCTGTAAACCTACACTTGGTTCACAAGTCCCAGGCGCTGCCACTGACTCCCGTCTCTGCCACACTAGTCACTATGGGCCCGGCACCCGCACAGTGAATCCAAGGAATATATACCGCGTGATACCGCCCATTGCCTTGAAAAGATTTGCACACGACGCAACTAGTTAGTAACGCGTTAGAGGAACGTCGATTTATAGTCCGACAAGTTGGTGCGCGACCTTCTTGCGGTATGAGACGGTGGCGGGGACGGGGCGCTCTGGATGTTAGCGGGGGCGAGTGGTGCGGCGAGGAGCGAGTTTTCCCTCTTACCCACATCGCCCGCCCCCGCTGGCATCTGGAGTGATCTGCCATCCGTCTCTTATACCGCAGGAGGGTCGCGCACAAAATTTTAGGACTAAGAGTTTTCGTCTTATTGTATCAGTAGGTATTCTGTGACCATACCCCTTGAGGATCCCGGACTAGGAACACGCCAGTCCTCTTGACGACGAAGTCGGGCGCGGCCAGGCACCGGGCCAGCAGAAGCGCCGCGGCGCACGCCCACGACGCCCACACGGCGGCGCTGGAGGCCCGGGCGCCCGCCACGCGCGCCCCGAAGCCGAGTGACGCGTTCCAGTTGCGCTCCAGGAACGGTTCCACGGAGGAGCATCTGGCGGAATAACAATATACCTTTTTGTGCTAGACAGGGAAGCTCTTGGCTTTTAATTCAACCCACCAGCAAGTGACGGTAAAAGCCGAAATTGGAATCGAGCTTTTTTGTACTTACCCCAGAACCCCGATTATGTAAGCCTCTTTCAATCGCTTTCGTCTACCTGTCACTCTCACACTTTGCGATTATTCTCAATGAGTGGAGTGACAGGTAGACGAAAGCGATTGAAAGAGGCTTACATAATAATCATAAATCGCGAACCTATTGCCATATATTGGGTACGTAATGCACGTGATATGACAGAAATGCTGCTTGCCATTACTCATCGCTGTGTTTACACTTAGTCGCCTTGTACAACACCCACGGGACTGCCATCACCACACTATTATCATGATTTTATTACTGTCGTGCCGTGTGTTGACGGCAGAGTAGAATACAATTGTCACCACCAAGTCGTCACCATTGTCGAACAAGGCGACTAAGGATAAATCAATGATGAGGAATGGGCAGCAGCGTTCCTCTTATACCACCTAGCAATAGCAATGTACTGCGACTTTTGTGCCCGATGGCAATGGGCTCGCCATCTATTACATGGGACCTAACATAATTGGCGAAGCGTGGGTGCTAGTTCACCTCTTCCTACCCCTTCGGGGATATAGGCGTGATTTATGTATGTATGTATGTAAAAAAAGTACGCCTTAGATCACATATTTATCAACCTCGCCTTCCGCTGGGGCAAAATAGGTCAATATTAGTACATTTATTACCATCCCTCGGTAACGAAATGTCCTAATATTGATTTACTTACTTTAATTCCGTTTTGATAACAAAAACGGTAGTTATAACCTGTGGTTGTAACTCACGTGGTAGAATTGGTGACGTTGGAGAACGCAGCGCAGAAGTCGTGCAGGCCACCGTTCGTTCGAGTGAAGCTGTGACCCGTTAGCCCAACCAGCACCAATGAGAACAAAAGCGCCGGTGTAAGGATTCGCCAAGGCTGCTTCAAGCTGTATGTGCAACATACGGAAGGGTAATGTGATTAAATGATGATCTTGTGATAAAATGAAAATCTTCTGTGATCTTGTGCTACCACTAATCTTAAATGAAACATGGCTTAACATTTCCGCGCGACCCATACAGAATTTACAATTTTGTAGATTGTTGATAAGTTAGCTAGGTACATCCCGCCTTGATTGAAGGGTGCTCACACCGAAATGCTTGAGTCTTTCCTCATATGTTGCCAACTTACGCCTCAAACCTTTAGCACTTAAATATCGTAGGAAGCGCCCGAGTAGATCGTAGGAAGGGATGAGTCTATTCTACGCTTATTCGGCTGGCCTATTCTACGTTATTTCTTCGCTCCCAGGCCAGCACAGAAGATTACAAACAAAAAAATGCATACATTGCCCTATAAAGGGTTACGGGTTTGCCTATATCTTACCCGGAGCGTGGACGGCCGCCGCCAGGGCACATGGTGAAGAGAGTCACCCACACAAGGGCGCACACTGTGGACATGACGGGCATGTACTCGGCGAACTGACAGTCATTGACGCGGGCAAACAGCGTGCGCGACGTGTCCAGTACTAGCCGATGAGTCTTGTTTCCTATGAAAAAATGAGACTTACTGCCGCACTCAGAGACGTCAAATGTAATGAGTACTTAATGTCAAAAAATGACAAATTGCCGGGTCTAGATTTAAATGAGATTTTTTGACATTAAGTACTCATTAAAGTTATTTGACGGCTCAGAGTGCAGCAGTTAGGGACTGTTTCACAATCGACAAGTAAGTTCTGAATAGCTTACTTGGCAGATCATTTGACAGTTGTAAATATGAAATGTCAATTGAACTGCCAAGTAAGGTATTCAGAACTAACCCGTCGATTGTAAAACAGGCACTTAATGACTGAATGGTGTAATATTATATGGTTTTTGAAAGGAATGAAGCAGTGACGAATCTGGAACTAAGGTTTTTTTTTATTCTAGACAGAGAAGCTCCTGCCCTTCATTTCACCTGATGGTGAGTGACGATAAGGGCCGCAGATGGAATCGAGCTTCACCTGGAACCTTCAACCACGGAGGGGCTGGCTATCTTATCACAATAATTTGTCGGAACACAATAATGCTGTTAATGTTATTATTATGGCGACAGATTTTGATAAAATGGTGGTAGCTAGCCAGGCGGACTTGAAAGAAGCCTACCACCAACCAAACCGAGTACAAATTTTTACCCCCCTGGGGATCGAACCCGGGACCTCTGGATCTTGATCCCGGTGAGCGAACCACTTGACCATGAAGGCGGTTGAAAGGGTTGGGCAAAAAGGTTAACCAGGCAGGCGAAATAATGTTACATTTGAGGTCTGCGTATTTACAAGAGATGGAAGGAAAGTGAAAGCTGAAAATAATTATGTTGAATGTAGCATCATACATTTTAAAAGTCATGGTGGGTCCAAAAAGGGTTCGACTGTTCGTGACGAAGTGCTTGTGATAACTTCATGTACGGAAGCGAAAGGGTATAGAAGAAGATAGATAGTATAAAAATGAATGGGGTAGAAATGCGAGCGTAGGTGCTACGTTAGTAATTACGCCCGGATTGTAATCTATAGAATAGTGATAGGAAACTATTTATAACCGCATAGCAGCGTCAAAAACCAGGGAGCCTACCGCCTAACTCGATTGCTGATGATAGCTATATTGTAATGCACTGCTTAGCCATCCTGAATTTTTAGGCTGCACGGGTTTTGTGCCAAATTCATACAAAATCATTCGGTGATCATTCGTTCAAAGCTATCGCTAATAGTTTAGGTACATTTGGTGCGAAATGACAGCATGACGTCATAAACTATAGCTTTTGCATTAGCAATCGAGTTAGTTCCATGCACGATAACAAAGTCAAAGGCAAAATAACATTTTTAAACTGCTCACCGGTCACGATTGTCACGTTTCCTATTTCAACTGTTGTTGTCTCGAAATCGTCCATTGTTTCGTTATCGGGCGTTTTCATTTTCTGCACCACTTCCTTTGTAACATCATCTAGGACGGTATTTTGAGCAGTAGTTTCATTTGGCGTAGTATCCGTTGCGTTTTCAATTAACGCAACCTCTTCGAAGTTTGGTACTGTAGTATTTGATAGGCCAGGTTCTGTATCTGGTCGAAGGACCATATGGAAGTTGAGTAGCCTTGGGTATATCACACAGTTGTTATCCACCAATTGCATAGCGCTCTGTAGAGCGATGTAGTTGAGGACTCCGAATACTGCTGCCAAGACGTAGAGTATCAAATGCCATACTGGAAACAACAAGCATTTTTAGAATTTAACAAAGTTCTATAAGAAAATTTGAAGCTGTAAATACTGTGTACAAATATGTTCTTATTTATACACGTCAACGAATATAAAATACACATGATATAGGTACCTACTCGAGAATATTGATGAAACATTATAAACATGATTCATTAAACGGGACTACATGATTCATTACACGTGAAAATATACAAAAATTAAATATATTAGGTACAAAGTCTTAAATTAGCTCGTCCCTTGTTATGTCCTCATTCTTCTTGCTTGTAAACAACGTATAAAAAGCTTTAGGTACTTTACTGGTTACCTAATTATTTTTTAACTTTTTGTCAAGAAGGCTTTAAGCATCCTTAACTTAAAAGTGACTTATTTCAAGTGAGTTCTTGACATAGATGAGGTCATCACAACGAGTCTTTGATAACATCAATGATGTCAAGTGTACCTAATGTTGCTGTTGAGGGTCTACTGAATACAAGACGAGACGAGTAACAAAATGTACCTGGACGTGGTCAAAATATCTCTACCACTTGGCAGTGATTTGTCTAGGGATTTAGTGGGAGTTAGAGCGTGATGAAAATATTTTCTTTCGCTCGAACTCCCACTTGAGAAAGGGCAAATATTCAAATTAGCATAGGTACCACATCCTGGGGGTGTCGCAGGAAATGTCCGTTCACAATAATAATATAAGTCATTATTTTATGAATTATCACAAATAGGGCTGGTATCATGTGTGAAGCTAAGTAACAAGAAAGAATTAAAGAAAATTACCCATTTATAAAATGGCAATAGAAATCAGTAAGATCCCGATTCCCGATATTATGTTTATAATAACTGTAGGTTGATGAGGATAACTCAACGTTGCATCCCTGCATTTTGCCCATGCAGTTAATCTGGGTCGGTGCCGTATGTTTCATCTCCCATTCATCTCGGTCACACGTCACCGAGCCATCCACTCCCTTTTAATTCATATTATACCGGAAATGTGCAAGAAAAATGAATGTATAGAAAACCTGATCGGGTATGCTGTGGTTGGCTCTCCAACATTCGGGTGCCCAAGGTGCTTATTAGTCTACATCGGGCAAGATCCCTTAGCCTAGCACCACGGGACGTAGACAAATCTCTCTTCACCACTTGGCAGTGTCTTGTCTCGGGATTTTGTGGGAGTTAGAGCAAGAGGAAAATATTTTTTAGAGGATATTTTGTCCACGTCTTATTCTATGGGCTGGATTGGCTCCTTTTTTTAAATCTCTCATTAGCACCGAAGCCTATTTATGTAGGTAGGTTGGTACCTAAATGTGTTATTCCCAAATGACTTTGTCTCTGTGTACTGTAGCCATTTACGAGGCCGTAACGTAGCCATTTAACACGTAAGCCATAATTATTAAGTAGCGACTGTCAAAGTCTCATGGGCATACCAGTGGTCAATATAATGTGGTCTCCATGGATTGGTAATGACATGAATTGTTAAAGAGTTACTTTTGTAAATATTCATTAAAATTTATTGATTTACATGTCTATAACACATATTTAGGTAAAACAATGGTTACTTGGAAGTTCAATTGACATATATTTCATATTACAACTGTCAAATTATCTACCAAGTAAGCTACTTAGAACTTACTTGTCGATTATTATGTGGTATATAAGTGTTAGTACCTTTCCATACTTTAAGGTGCCTCCCGGCTCGCTCCTCCAACTCCAGGTAATCGTACAGCAACACAGTCATGGCTTACTCAGTCCATGTCCATCTGTAATAAATGAAGCACCTTTAACGACACGTTCACCAAAAAAAGGTATATTTATTTTGGCTATTAAAATAAAAAGACAAAAATTAACACATAAAATTATTATTTTATTACAGTAAAATTTTGGTAAAAATTTACGGCAACACTTGTCTCGTCACACTTGTTTCACGGGTTTTCTCGTGTCATAGTGTTTATTATTTAAACGGTAAAGTACCGAATTATACTATAGGTCGTAGGCTCCTTTTTTTAGTTCTCGGTGATTATGAGCAAAATAATATTTGCTGGATCAGCTAGTATGATAAATAATACTTAAATAATAAAGGTTCAAAATAAACTTTTGTCCAGTTAAAAAGAATTTAGTCCAATCTGGCACACTTAGTATTAAAATAGCCATGATATTTTTCTTCTATAACATTACCCTTCTATAACATTACCTACAAGGAAAACAAAATCAGATTTTTTTTTTAATTATTGTCTTAATACGGGCACATTTGTAATATTTTTTCTAACAAATATATAATGTCCAAATAACAATCTCATGCTAATTCTATACTTAAAATTAACTTATTTTTAAAACAAAAGTTGATGTATTAGTTAAGTACCTAATTAGTTAAACAGAGAAGGTCTTATATCCTATGTTGTGGTAAAATGACAGAAGACCATAATTAATACTATAATTGACCTAAAAAGCAGCTTAGACTACGGTCATTAACGGTTCAATCGATTAGAAAAGTGCGTGTTTCGTACCGACACTTTTATTACCCATGAGATTACAAATTCTGAAGTGCTTCGTACCACAACATTACATGCTACTCCGACAAATTCAATTTTTATGACAATGGTTTGGTCAGAAACGAAAGTCACCGAAAATGATTAAGTAGGACTAAACTAGGTTCACGAAAAATTGGACTCATGGCCGACCCTTGGGCAATTTAATATCATCAATTAATATCTTGTCGTGTGGTGACGGCAGAGTAGAATACAAATGTCACCACCCCAAATCTCTCCCGTGGGTGTCGTACAAGGCGACTAAGGATAAATCAGCGATGAGGAATGGGCAACAGCGTTCCTCTTATATCACCTTGCAATAGTACTGCGAATTTTGTGCCCGATAAATGGCAATAGGCTCGCCACCTATTACATGGGACCTAACATAATTGGCGAAACGTGGGTGCTAGTTCTCCTCTGCCTACCCCTTCGGGGATATAGGCGTGATTTATGTATGTATGTATGTAATTAATATCTTGACAGATAAAACAGTGCAGTAATTTGGTTTCAAAAACATATAGGTATATATGTACCTACTGCGATAACTGTGGCTGTTAAATGCCGATAAGTCCATATACAGGAGACCTAAAATCAGGCAAAAAAGTTCCTAAATAGGTACACAACAACTTTACTGCTTCAGGCAAAGAAAGGCGTAAATTAAATCAACGCATAGGTACCTGCGAGGTATTTGGAGAATCAAACTAATTTGGAATACACTCACACACGCGTCACGCCTATTTATCTCCGAAGGGATAGGCAAATGTTGTTTTATTTACATTAACATTTCGCCAACTATGCCGGGTCTAATGTAATAGAAGGAGAGCATATATTGCCATGCGGTGTACCGGAATCTCACAAACCGCAAACCATTGCCCACTCATTCAGAAGTTAAGTGAGTAGTAGTAGTAGTGATAAGGATATATTTGTGACCGATATAGACACCTCTATATTATTGTTTGCAACATAACAAATCTAATCTATAGTCCCAGTGGTGTGTCAATAGTATTGCATTTTGGCAGTGCCCTTGTAACTTAAACTGAAAATAACAAACACATCGGCATAACACAATAACATAATAATATGACTAACCAAATGCAATTACAATCTTCTGTTTTATAACAGCTGTGTATTGAAGCACCATAGAGTTCAAACACGATTGTTTAAGTTTACATTAGCAGAATCAGCAAGCTGATTAACTGCCGCACTCAGAGACGTCAATTAACTTTAATGAGTATTTACATACATACATACATAAATCACGCCTATATCCCCGAAGGGGTAGGCAGAGGTGAACTAGCACCCACGTTTCGCCAAATATATTCTTATTATTAAAATATTCCCCATGTAATAGGTGGCGAGCCTAGCCTATTGCCAATTATCGGGCACAAAAGTCGCAGTACATTGCTGGGTGGTATAAGAGGAACGCTGCTGCCCATTCCTCATCAATGATTTATCCTTAGTCGCCTTGTACGACACCCACGGGAGAGTTTTGGGGTGGTGACAATTGTATTCTACTCTGCCGTCACCACACGGCTTTGCCGTCACCACACGGCCACACCATTTGACGTCTCTGAGTGGGGCAGTAAGTCACTCAATTTTAGTCTTTACATTGACAACAATTCTGGATTGAAATGAATGAAATTGTCGTTTTGCGATTGAATCCACGATTTGTCAATCTCTTACACCGCACTATCAGTTCGCTGAAACTGTAAAATCGTAAATACTCGTACATAACCCCAAAAGCAACTGCTGTTCCCTGTTCCCAGTTTATCTACAGTGTTTGTTTTTCTTCATTTCTATCGGTCAATCGTCATCAATCCATCCACTTCCTTTTGATTTATAACATCCATCACACTGAAAAGGTACTTGTGTTAATTTAATGCACAGAAAAGAGACGGAATGGACCGTATCGAAAGACCGATGAATCCTTCGATCGAAATCACGGAATCGAAGGGTATGCGTAAACGCATTTCCCCCCAGGAATATACAAAAAAGTAAGCCCCTTGTTATACAACAAAAAATATTTATAGGATTGGCAGAGCCACTATTTTGGGGACCTATCAAACGCTGTATTATGTGAACCTAAAAGAAAATAGAGGGCATGACACACATACGTATACGATCGCATTTTAACACTCTGGCACTACGCCAAAGATCTTGAACGTTAACTCAAATGATGTATGTTCTGTCCGATTTCGAAAATAAATGGGCATCTACAGACTAAGTACCTATATGGTGTAAGTATCTATGTGGCGATCGATTGATTTATATTTGTAATTTTATTATGTGAATTGGATGGATACACACAAAACGCTAGCAAATAGGTATATCTATTCATTACATCAGATTAAGCATGATGTCACATCAATTGGACGTTTGAATGGTGGGTGTAGGCTTAATAATACCTATACCTACTAATGCTTTGTGATTATGACGGTTAACTAACTCGCTATACCTACAGGCAATAAAAAATTATATTCCATATCTTTTAGCTATGATTAATTCCAAGAACTTGAGTTTTGGTAACAAATTATAGCTTAATAGATGTTACTCTACTCTTTCTCTACAATCTGTTGATATTTGATTTAGAACAAAAACTATTCTCGTAAGACGTCAAGCTCCTTAAAGGTGGACGCACACTTAGCCGAGGCGAACGCACCGAGCGCGCCGAAGTCAGCGGAGGCCCCCCCGCACACCGCGCGCCGAAGGAATCGAAAATAGTACTGAAATGACAGTTCGCTTTCCGATGACGTCATCCGAATTCTGAAGTTTTTGACAGATTCGGACGAGTCGGCTGATTTGACGCCGGCTTGTGTGCGAGGTTTCTTAAGATTCCAAACAAAGATTTCGATAAATTCCTTGACTTCGGCGCGCTCGCCTCGGCTAAGTGTGCGTCCACCTTAATTCACTATAATATTGTATGCCCAAGGACATTAGTATAACATAGGACACGGGAAAAATCAATTCCAATTGACCCTTTAAAAGATAGAGTAGAAAATCTGACTGATATTAAGAGGTAATATACCGCGCTGACTTAAACTGGAAATGGGACAGGAGATTGATGATGAGCATATTTTATAAGATTTAATTTAGGTCAATCTCAATAAATTTACCTTTTGGCGTACTAATAAGTTTACACATGAAGTAAGTTGCAAATTTTTTTGGATAGCATTGACTGTAAGATTGTACTTAGGTATACACTGAACGTGTTGGTGACGGTACACTAATGATTCAAAATCCTATCATCTAAAGAAAGATAGTAGTGATATTTACGAGATTCTTGTAGCAATACCATTGACCTATTCTCTAACCAGTTGACGGATTTAACCTAAAAGTTCACAAATAAAAATACATCAGGAAGTGCCGACGCCAAAGAAGCTAGTGTTTCTTAACTCTGGCCAAGTACCTATTGGCATTTGACAAGGTGAGTAAGGATAATTCCATGAGTCACGCCCAAAAACAGACCGTTAATTAACAGACTATCAAATTTCATAGAAAATATCCAAAAAATTATAGTCTTGGTGCGCCGGGAATCGAACCCGCGCCGCGACCTCTGCAATCCGGGCAGATACGACTCGGCCAATCTTCCCGGAATTTCTCAAACCCATGTACTAATTTTTCTACAGTTTAATGTTCAAATAAAAATAATAAGTGAAGATGTAATTCTTAGTTTATCTTCTAAAAAACTATTTAAAAAAGACGCAACTAAAAAGTGTAAAAGTGTTTGTAATCAAATATGGGCATATTTGATTACAAATTAAGACAGGTAATTAAAAATTTACACAAAATTTCGTAGGGGTCCCCAATTTATCTGTTGTGCGGAATTATAAACCTATTTAAAAAAACACAAAAGCATTTTGTGTTTAAGAGGATTGTGAAGCTGAAAATTTTAGTACAAACACATAGTTCAATGTACAAACAGCGATAAATTTTTTCACCCCGTAAACATAGTCTAATTTTAATAATTTTTGGATATGTTGTAAATATATTATAATATAAAACTTGGTTCGAACGTTTTTTTTTTACGAAATATTGCTTACGATAAAAGTTGTTAGCGTCGAAATATGTTTGACATAAAAACTACCTCGAGAATTATAATTTTTTTTCAATATAACTTACCTGAACTAATTAAAAAGAAAAACGTAAAGACTAAGATTAGGATGTACTGAATCTAAAATGACCAAAATTTCCTCATTTTGTAACGTGAAAACGATCACTCGAGACAATATTAATAAAAAAATTAGGCAAATATAGGCGCGAGTAATTCGCGCCTGTGCTGTACCTACTCACGCGTCGAGCGAGTCAGTCGCTTCCGCCTCATGATCGTGTGAAAATGACAACATTCGTAATAACATAGCTGGGAACCATTAATGAAATAGTTAACATCGTTAATCGTTAATCGGTTACTAAAAAAATTAACTTCGTTAAACGTTAAAACGTAATAGAAATGTTAACTTCGTTAATTAACGAGTTAATGCCGAGCTATGTCTAATAATTAGCCTTTATTATCTCATCCCTAATGATTAGGTAGGATACTAATGTGTAGTGCATTAATGCTAGTGTGTATCCCCTTCGAATCCAAAGACTATTGGTCGACTTATAGCCTGCCTCTAGTTACCAAGGCAAGGAGCTGTTAATCTTCTATCATAAATTTACATATTTGATAAAAAAATGAATTGCTGTTGGTTTGTCTCGCTAAAACTCGAGAACGGCTGGGCTGATTTAGCTGAATTTGGTTTTGAAATAATTGTCTTGGGCCAGGCAAGGCGTAAAAGGTGAGAAAATATGGAAAAATTGCGAAGAAAATAGTAAAAACAACAATTTAATTTTCCCATAGGTGGAACTGCTTTCCTGTCAAACATTTGTCGTTCGTCCGTTCGGTACGGTATAGTTTCCGTCCGTTCGTGTATTGTCGTGTTTGCGCATGACAGCACCAAATCGTAACCATGGGCACGGGATAATTTATATGATAACAATGTATGCCGGGTCAGTTAGTAGGTCATATAGCTTAGCAACACCTTCACGCTTGCAACTCCGCTTCTAGGTGTAATTGCATCCTACGAAAGAACTACCTGCCGCACTCAGAGACGTCAATTAACTTTAATGAGTACTTAATGTCGTCAAATTTAAGTGGACCGTCTGTCAGAATTTGTATGGTAAAATTCGTCAATTTTGAAAATACTTAAATGTTAAGCAGGACTCAATCTCAAACTTTGACTAGCGTTTCTGTTTTGTATTCGGGGGATTGCATATTTATACAGCCAACAGTTTAAAAAGTTGTAAAAAAAACAATAAGTTAAATAATTTAAACCAACTTAAGCGACACAAAAATATCATAATATAATTTACTAAGCCAATCATTTTGTATTGTAATTATTTTGAAGAATGTTTTCTGACATCCCTAATCTCCTCCCTGATCCCTAATCCGTGGATGATGAACTTTTCTGCAAATATTGACTGACACTTGAGTTCTTTAAACACCTCGCAAGCTGCTATACCTACAGAAAATTTTAAATACATTTTGCACTCTACTTCATTTAAGTTAAAGATGTAAATTAACTGGTTATTTTAATAAAATAGTCGCGTTGCTATAAAATCGAACTCTACATCTAGTAATCTTGCTAACGGTGATGCTATGACGTAATGAGCTCATTTTATATTCGGTTTTTTATAGCCAACGTGAGGCGAATGGGTTTGATGCATTGTTAGTTTCCGAGCTATAAACTCTAGAGAATAAAGCAATTAATTTATAAACTTCACTTGAGTTGAGGCATGTGAAGGGCTTGGCTAAGAGAGGCTTTATAATTGCTTTAGATATTGTCGTTTTATCTTGACAAAATTCCAATTTGTTTGTAATAACATCATTAACATGGTAATAAAATGTTAGAAAAATTACGAAAGATTATTTCGTTACGCAAACCAACCAACCAACAAGGATTTTTTGACGTTTTGAAATTTTTCTGACTGTCTTCATTGTGTTTTTTTTGTTGTGTGTTGTTTGTTTCATAACTGAATAAGTATCTAGGATCGCATCTCCCTCCCGGCGTCTACAAGGCGAGACTTACTGGGAGGTCAAGGACGAACTCCAAGGCTGATTAAAACCCGTGAGATGGCACAGGCAGGAAAACTAAACTCGAGTAATCGATAGCGTAGTTACAATAATGCAAAAACAATACAATGGGTGTTACTATCGTCAATCATTTTGTTTGTTTTTTTTTATTACTACTTTCTATTTGCAATGAACTCTAGGTCCGTTCTAGGTTCTAGGTATATTTTACTATTAGGCATCAGACTGTACCTATATTTGAAGCTTGGGCAGCAGCAATGATCACATACATTTTCTATCACGAAATAAGAAACAAGATAGGTGTGCATTATGTAAAGAAAATAACTTTAGGCAATGTTTATAAAGGGCTGACCATCGGACGGGTGAGTGGTGACCAAATATCGCTTCAGAAGGCACATTAATCGTTGGCAAGCATCCGAACTGGGTCCGTAGTAGTAAAAAGCATTGGAGATATTATTAGGTTGGTAATAATCAATCATGTATGTACAGCAACGGCTCTACAGACTACCCAAAACTGTCAAATTTCTTCAATCGATGGTCAACCTTATCTTGTTGACAGTAGAGCCAAAAGTCGACTGAGAAAATTTAACATTTTGTGGTGGTCTGACGTGCTGTTGTCTGTACGATGGAAGCTTTGATTATGTTATTTGTAGTTTCATTTCAGCCGTCTTTTATTTTTGTTCGAATGGTAATTTTGATATCAGTCCAAAACCTTTATGATACTTTATTTTCTATTTCTAATATTTGAGGAAAATCACAATCAACTACAAAAATATTGGGTACCTACCTACTTACTCGGTGCCAAATCGGCAATGCTACTTGATAATTAGCGGAAAATGTTTTTAAAGTACGTTTAACTTACGATATTTCAATATAAAAACAATAGCGGTTTATTTTAATTTGATAACAATGTGCAAATACGTTCTTAAAATGGCTATTAATTACTGTAATCTAATATTATTATTTTCTTTTATATTTTAAGTAAACTTACTAATTATTGTTACAGGTGTGCCTACTCAAACTACGCAAGAGATAAGACAAGAAATTACTGTACTGTGAAAAATGACTAGACTTTTACATAAATTGGTATATAAATTTAATTTAATTACAAGCTGTTAAATAACTCAAACGTAATGAATAATCGAAAACCGGAATCTTTTTATATATAAATGTCTAATTAGTAAAAAGACCGGTATCTAGCCTACCTTTTTTATCGGTAAAATCCACAAGGTAGATGCGACACTAATATATCATAGTTTTCACATTTTCATTGATAAAAAAACATTCCAAAAACTAACTATAGACCACTTTTATCGCGTTGTTATCGTAACTCGTATTCACGTCTCTGAGTGACTGGGCTCTACAATAATTCGATTCCATGGAGCGGGGATTCGTATGAAGCCGGAAAATAGGCGAGTGGGAAAGAGACAAAAAGAAAACATTAATTTAACACGTCGATATGACAAAGACAGACATAGTTACATTCGCTCCGTATTCAGCGGAGCGAGCTTTCCGAGGTCTTGCTTGTTTATATGACGTAATAGCATGATGTCATGGCAACGGCGCCATTTTGACATTAGAATTTTAGCGGGCTTTTCGTTTTGTGTGGCATTAGGACTGCATGCTGCACACGGGTAGAGTATACATACATACATATTTCACGCCTATATCCCCGAAGCGGTAGGCAGAGGTGAACTAGCACCCACGTTTCGCATATTATGGTAAGTCCCATGTAATAGGTGGCGAGCCTATTGCCATTTATCGGGCACAAGAAGTAGAGTATACGGTAGAATAACGCGGTATAGTACTAACTATCCCACTAACTATACTAATGTAGTCAGTATTGGTAGAGTAGAGTACTAAAATTTGGTAGAGTAGAGCAGTTAGCATCGCTGGCAAGCTACTCTACCACTTTCCTACCCCACCCCGGCGTCGTCCATTCTGCTCTATTGTACACTTTACCGATTAGCCGACCCATATAAACGGTTAGTAGAGTAAATATTTGTCAAATGTTTTTATTCATCACACAATTTGCCCCTACTAGGATTCGAACCCGGGACCTCTTGGTCAATACCCAGCGATCTGAGCATTCGACCAAGCCAGCGGTCTTAATTAAAAAGACACTTTCAAAGTTCAAACAGTGACATAACCAAAATAAAGCCTAGCCTACACGCTATTTTATGCCAAGGACCAAAAATATGAGCTAAACGTGAAGGAAATATGCTAAAAATTTAGCATAATCAAATCGGCAACACATTGGGGTCCCAGGCGTTACTCTACTACTTTAATGTAATTTTACGTGTAGTATGCTATTGACTCAATTGACGTAAACTAAGCAATTTCGCTAAGGCCGGTCATTGGATGGGTGACCAAACATTTATTATCTCGAGTTCCTCTGTGCTTCGGAAGGCACGTTAAGCCGTTGGTCCCGGCTGCATCTGCTGTCGTTAGTACCCACCAACCCGCAGCGGGCCAGCGTGGTGGGTTATGGCAATCCAATATATGGCAAACCCAATCTCCCTATATTCTTCCATCCATAGGGAAGGCCCGTGGCCCAGCAGTGGGCACATTAAAGGGCTGGTGATGATGATGATGATGATGCTATTGACTCTACTGTTTACTCTAGCCGTGTACAGCAGGCTCCGCACCAAATCGCATCGTAGTAGTAGCGTCGTGTTGTAGTTTTTTGCGTTGCGATTTCGCATCGCGCCAATTCGCAGTTTTTGTGTGTGTTTTGTGTACAAGCCCTTAGTAAACGTAGTATGAATGAAATATATTATGTAAATTAATTTTTAATGTAATAATGCCTATAAAGTACGAGGACGCGTAGGATAAAATTCAAACTATGTTTGTTAATACAAAAAAAACGAAAAGGCGATATGCATATTTGATGGATGTAGGTATGGATGATGGCTTAACAATAGACCCACAAAATAGTCGCCTTCTACGACAAGTTCGGGTTGTGAAAGGGAGATTGTGTTTATTTTCCAGAAATTAAAAAAATCCTAAACTCTATCCATATCTTTCTAAAATTTCGCTATTTTGTGATTTTATTTTATTAACTAAAACACACTGATAGGTACTTGCAGATTCTGTGACCAAGGGCGTGAAACACCAATTCGCCTCCTGTGCTTTTGTGAACCTCTCATCCACAAGAGAAACCGACATTTGGGAAGGTATATCCTCGAACCAGACGATATAAAAGCGATCTGAGCATTTGACGTATTGGCCAAGAGGTCAGGGTTCGAATCCTGGTAGGGGCAAATTTTGCGATGAACACAAATATTTGTTCCCGAGTCTTGGTTGTGTATATGTTTATTTTCAACATTTATATATATAATTATTATATTAAAAATATGTCCGTCATCTAGTATCCTTAACACAAGTGCCTAAGCTACTTACTTTTGGCTAGATTATAGGTGTGAGAGTAAAAATATTTGGTTAAAAAAAAACAATCCAATCTGGGAACATCCTTTTTTTTTTTGTCGGAGTGGAATGCATCATACCAGCCGCTAGCTAGGCGGCTGACGTGTGTGGGACTCGCCCGACTATGTACCGTCGGGAATACGCCACTAAACCACTCCGGTGTTCCCTAGCCCTTTGAGTGGAGAGAGTCTGGGGAAGCTGGGAACATCCTATTATTTTAAGACAGTGCCCAGCTAAAGGAGTTCATGTAAGGCCTTATTTAGACTTACTTGGAGCTAGACACAATAGATCTTCTTAGGTCGCAGTGAAGCAAACAGCCCCGAAACATCGAAAAAAAAAAAATACTTTGTGATTTAGATTTACAGCAGTAAAAGAAACAAAAAGATAACAAAAATCTTGTTTTCACCATGCACGTCCAGGCAAAGTAGATACTTAAACTTGCTGCCGCACTCAGAGACGTTAATTAAATTTAATGAATATTTAATGTCAAAAATTTTCATTCAAATCTACACCATAGACGCGGCAAGAATAGCGATTAGTTTTGAATTGTCATTTTTTGGCGTTAAGTACTCATTAACGTTATTAGACGTCTCTGAGTGCGGCAGTAATAAGTCTACTAATTATAAAGTAATTAATGTTTAAGGTTAAAGATAAATAAAAATACGCCGTGTGGTGACGGCAGAGTAGAATACAATTGTCACCACCCCAACCGGCTGTTAACAGGCTGTCTGGACAAATCTTCTAAATGGCATTTTATGTGGCCCTCCAAAATATGTGGAGGGCCACATAAAATGCCATTTAGAAGATTTGTCCAGACAGCCTGAGCTACATCAAATCTCTCCTGTGGGTGTCGTACAATGCGACTAAGGATAAATGAGTGATGAGGAATGGGCAGCAGCGTTCCTCTTATACCATCTAGCAATAGTACTGTGACTTTTGTGCCCGATAAATGGCAATAGGCTCGCCACCTATTACATGGGACCTAACATAATTGGCTAAACGTGGGTGCTAGTTCACCTCTGCCTACCATTTCGGGCATGATTTATGTAAAGATAAATATTAATCACTTTCTAATTTAGTAATTTACTTTAAACACTGCACTCAGCACACGTCAGACTATAAAGAAATGGATACAATCCAATCCATTGTCAGTTAAAATGAATAAAATAAGGATCAGACAATGGACGCTGCAATTGGAAATGAAACTAAACACAAAGAATTAGAACTTTATTTAAACATCATTTACAAAAGTTTTACTGGCTTATGGCAGTTACAATCTCAATCAAAATTATGAATAAGCTCTAAACAATTACTAAGTATTTTGTTATCTGTGTAATTAAAGCGTCACAATAACTATAAATGTAGACGTAATTATCATTACACCTATTAAATGAAGTACTATAATGACAAACAATAAGGTAAGTTACAATTGGTTTTTCAATTAAGTTACTTAAGAAAAATGTATCTCATTATCGGCTTTTTCAATAAAATCTTTGGGGATTTATTTTTCTAATATTTTCATGAAATAAACATAAGAAGAATTATAATAAAAAACATACGGGTACGAATTGAGTAACCTCCTCCATTTTTCGTCGGTTAAAAAGAAACTTTTTTCTTTTCTTTAGACTATAATATCAATAAAAATATGAACAATACTGTATTTATAAATGTAAAGTATCTTACAAAGTTATAAACACACTAACACTTGGGTAACACAATTTCAAAGGTTACTCATAGTATCATAACTGTTCGCGACCATCTTACTTTTTATATAGATACCATGTATATAATATACCATGTTCGTTAATATAAAAGAACATGGTATAAAGAAATGTAAGTTGCTCGTCTTACAAGTTGCATGGTAAATAATACTTAATTATTATTTATTATCATTTTCATCAGATCTTATTGAAATATAAATGAACACCAATCTACTTTAAGCTACCTCTTAGAGTGGCATTAGCAATATAAACTACATTCGTGTAGAATTTATCTACTACAGTGCCACCAACTCAGCCACACCAACTTATAATTGGAACTACAATTTACGACATTTCAGTTCAACTTTTTGTAAAGTACTATATCTACTAGTATTTAATACAGTACTATCTCTCTTGTGGGTGTCATACAAGGCGATTTAGGGGTTAAGACAGCAATGAGTAATGGAAAGCAGCTTTCCACGTCTGCCACCAGCAATGTAATGCGATTTCCGTGCCCGACAAATGGCAATAAGCTCGAGCTTATAGCGATCGCTACCTATTACATAGGACTTAACTTAATTGCCGTGTGGTGACGGCAGAGTAAAATACAATTGTCATAACCCCAAATCTCTATCGTGGGTGTCGTACAAGGCGACTAAGGGTAAAGACAGCAATTAGTAATGGGCAGCAGCATTCCTCTTGTACCATCTAGCAATATACTGCGATTGATGTGCCCGATAGATGGCAATAGGCTCGCCACCTATTACACGGGACCTAGCTAAATTGGCGATAAGTGGGTGTTAGTTCGCCTCTGCCTGCCCCTTAGGAGTGATTTATATATGTATGTTAACTTAATTGGCGCAACGTGAATGTTAAATATTATTCATCTCTGCCTACCCTTGGGGATATTGGCATGATTTATGTATGTAAATGTACACATAATATATTAAAATAATGAGAATATACCTACATAATATAAATAACATATTTAATACTATTTTATTATGATTAAGCGTACAGGTACAATATACATATAAAATATATAAACATAGACCTAACTCGACAACTAATGCATAGCGCGTTTATTTTTTTTCACATTAAAGCTTTAAATACACCTCAGATTAACTTTTCAACATTAATTAATAAAACATTAGTGACGCTGTGCGACGTTAATATTGACGTTTTCCCTGCAATGCTTTTAGCTATCTAATTTATCATTATTCAGTATCGGCTTATTGTAAGCTGATATAAATTCATAATTTATCAACCTATGCCCTACAAAGAAAGAGCATTGATGATGATTCATATTATCATAAATATAATATAACCGATGTAGGTGTATGACATCACTATCACAAAATGTTACATTTTACTGTTTTTTATATTTTTTTACAAAACTTTTGTGATTAACGTGGAAGATACGCTTTTTTTTGGAAGATTTGCCTTAATTTTAAGGGGAATCGGGAAATCATAATAGGATAGGATACTACAAAATAAAACACTTTATTTAGGCTAAACAGATATTGCTGTGGGTGATTCAAGGTGGACTAACCCCGCGGAAGTAGTGTCGCTTGTTAAGCGATAATTTACGCTAAGCAAGCGTTGCCAGTGATTGGGTGATTGGATTGGTGACCAAAACTACCTCGAGATATTTGTGCTTCAGAAAGGCACGTTAATCTAATAAAAAAGGAGAAAAGAATGATTGAACATATAAAGTAATAAGCATTGCAGGCAAACCGCTCCGTAGATTCAGAAAGCCGTCATTAGTGCGTTGGCTTCGTCGTCATCAAATTAGATAACATTATTCATTTCAACTCGATAATCCCAAGTTGTTGAATAAACACAGTCTTATCCAGATAAGGCGAGTCAGCCGGTCAGCAGAAGACGTAAGGGCGGACACAGATCGGACACCTGTCTGATGTGGCGAGACACCTTCGCAAGCAATCCGCGTGGAAAAAGTGTGCGCAGGGGGTGACTCTCGCTGACTTCATGCTCCCCAAGCATACAGCACAGACGTCCTCTAAAGTAGCGAGTTCGTCGACTGTCGCGCGTCTGAACTTTACCAGTGAGCCTCTTGCGTCATTTAGCTTGCCCAAAGCCTCGCCTAGTCGGTGCCTGCCGTGTACGAAGACACAAAAGTACATGACCAGCACGGACAGACGCCACCGTTCACACCACGCCAGCGCTGGTACAAGCGGCAACGCTAGCGCAGTCGTTATACCGCGCGCCCACACTCCAAAATGCAACTGCTCCATGCCTTCTAAGCGCTCTATCTTCAAGGCCGCCAGACCTATGGGCCCTATCTCCAGGAATGTTCTCTCCGAAAGTAAATAGTAAACGCCAGTAATCGCGGTGTACAAAGCGTTAGGGCGGTAGTGCTCGAGACCCTGCTCTAAGCCGAGGGTCAGAAGGATGAAAGTGATTGTGACGATAAAAGTAACCGCTTTAGTCCATTCCAGGACTATCTTCGTCGCGGACATTGCGAGATGCTTCACCTGGGAGTGCCGCGTCACGTTCACATAAGGGGACCAGTCTTCTTTGGTACAAATCTCGCGGACGTAACTCACTGAATATGCTATTACGTTGTAGAACATCAATGAGTATAGAGAAGTCAGTTTTCCCTTGGATACCAGCAGGCGGTCACAAGCAGTGAAGATAACCAGCTGAAAACAATAAAAATACTGAATAAATGATTTATATTTTTTAATTTAATAGTTCATCATCACCACCCCTTTTGAATGTCCCTGCTGCTGGGTCATAGGTCTTCCCTATGGATGGAAGATTAGCATATATGCAGCTGGGACCAACGGCTTAACCTGCCTTCCGAAGCACGAAGGAATTCGAGGTAACTAATAAATTTTTAGTCACCCATCCAATAATCGGCATTGTGAACATTGCTTAGGCCCCTCTAGACAAAAAGCCAATATAGTAGAACGAATATAATAAAAATGTATTACAGAGAAAACGATATGGCGACCGTCATGTCAAATGAATTATGCAATAAAACTTATTCTATTCAAATAGATTGGTCACTTGTAGAGTGACTAGCTTACTCTAGCTTACGCAATCGCATGCCGAGAAAGCTACTGCGCTATGGAGCTCCTCCTCCGATTTGATATACTGACAAACGAATATAAAGTGTAATTAAATTACCTGACATATCATTGTGGACAGATTTGTCATTTGCAGGAAAAGTCTTTCTAACCGTTCGAGCGGCGCATACGCAGTCTTCAAAACACTTAGCGCGCACGCGCTTGGTGCCCTCAGGCGCCGTCCGATTTCTGAAAAACAACATTTACTTTTTGTTACTTGTGATTAAATACCGTTTTCATCCCACCATCTCGGAAAAAGCGTTTTTGCTCTTCGATATCTGAGTGCAAAAGCCGTTTTTATCCTCTAGAGGTTAAAGTAAATTTGAATTTAGAACATCGTGTGCAATGAGTTTGTAAATTCAAAACATCATTATACCTATTTATTTCTACCTCCATGGTGCCGAAATTGTCATGCAACCTATTTTAATTTGTTAAAAACTCAGACTCGGAACCTTCTTGGTGTACTTTTTTTTGTAAATTGCTTTGCGCGCGCCATTTTCTTTTCACGTCACAAATTTGTTAAAACCTAGGAGTTCCGTGACGGTCAATCAGCTTGGCGTCAATCTTGCTTTAAACATTTTGATCGTCTACAACGCTTGCTGGATGCTTGAGTCAAGCATTTAAAAGCTTGTTAGGTCTGTTTGATATGTTTACGCTAGCAACGGAACAAAAACATACAGAAAATCAACGTGCTTGACTCAAGCTGATTGACCGTCTCGGAACTCCATTAGGGACGGTAATTTTTATTAGGGACTTACAGGTGTGTCTGGATGAATGTTGCGGGTGTGGCTGGGTGGATGGGTGGCTGTTGGAGGTGTGTCTGGGTGAATGGGTGTTTTGAGGGTGTGTCTAGGTGAATGGGTGTTTTGTTGGTGTGTCTGGGTGAATGGGTTTTTGTGGGTGTGTCTGAATGGATGGGTGAGTATTTTGGGTGTTTCTGGGTGATAGGTTTTTTTTTGGTGTGATTAGGTGTTTTGTGGGTGTTTCTGGGTGATTGAGTGTTTTTTGGGTGTAATTGGGTGTTTTGTGGGTGTTTCTGGGTTAATCGGTGTTTTGTGGGTGTTTCTGGGTGAATTGGTGTTTTGTGGGTGTTTCTGGGTGAATGGGTGTTTTGTGGGTGTTTCTGGGTGAATGGGTGTTTTGTGGGTGTTTCTGGGTGAATGAGTGTTTTGTGTGTGTTTCTGGGTGAATGGGTGTTTTTTGGGTGTTTCTGGGTAAATGGGTGTTTTGTGGGTGTTTCTGGGTGAATGGGTGTTTTTTGGGTGTGTCTGAGTGAATGGGTGTGAATGTTGTGGGTGTTTCTGGGTGGGTGTTGAGAGTGTGTTTGGGTTAATGGGAGGGTGTTGTGGAAGTTTCTGGGTGAAAACAGAAACTGCTGTATTTTTTTTTTTGTATTTTGCAATTTCCTCGTTGGGGGGGATGAAAAGTTACGTGTTGCACTCGAGTGCAAAGATTTTTCACCTTGTGCTCTTTTGATTCCCTCGCTATCGCTCAGGATTCTAATTTTTGAATCACTCGCTACGCTCGTGATTCAATTTTAGAATCCTTCGCTAGCTCGGTCATCAAAATTGAGCACGCGGTTAAAAAACAACTTTGCACTCACGTACAACAAATAACTATTATCGGTCTTGCGACATGGTCCGTTCCGTCTCTTTTCTATACATTCATTCATCACTAGCACCTTTACGGTGTGATGGATGATATGAATCAAAAGGGAGTGGATGGTTTGATGTCGTCTGACCGATATGAATGGAAGAGGAAACATACTGCGCCGACCCCAGATAGACTGGGAACAGAACAGGGAGAAGAAGAAAGACTTTCGATTAAATACCAGTATAATGATTAAATAATGCTCGACTCAATATCGACCATTTGATCTCCTTTGATTAAGATCTATTATAAAAGTATGACCAGAGAAAATCTTTCCCGACGGCTTTTGCTTTTTGTTACAAAATGGAATTTTATTTGGCGATATTTAGTTTTCATATTATCCGCAATATGGCGAGGTGTCTTATTTTTCTGGTCTCGCTATATTGGCCGTGTGGTGATGGTAGAACAGAACACAACTCACCACTTGGGCTTGCCCCCTATTACATGGGCATGGGTCCTAATATTTGGCAAAACGTGGGTGTTAATTCCTACTCCTTTGGGGATAAATGTGCGCAATTTAAGGAGTTATAAATTCGAGCCGATTAAAATTAGTATAAAATCTGCCTCAGCAACAAGTAACTGACGAATACTAAATATTAAAGAAATCCTGCCCCGTCGGTTCCTGTAGTGTCTTCGCTTTTCCATTTCAATAGCGTCATGTCTTATTTGCATAATTTTTTGTGGTTATTTCAATGGATGGCTTTATCGAATATAAAACAAACATACATACATAAATCACTCCTATATCCCCGAAGGGGTAGGCAGAGGTGAATGAACACCCCTTGTCGCCAATTAAGTTAGGTCCCAGGTAATAGGTGGCGGGCGAACCTATTACCATAATATATCGGGCACATACATCGCAGTTGCTAAATGGTCTTTACCTACCCTTAGTAGCCTTGTACGACACCCACGGGAGAGATGGGGGCTGTGCCGTCACACACGGCTTTTTAATATGTATGGTGTATGTATATATTACCGGAAATGTATGTAATCCGTCATTGTATTCAATTCCTAGGAAATACACTTCCAGGATATCATACATTTCCGGTTACATATATATTAATAAATAGCAAATAATAATAATTTAAAACCGTGTGGTGACCTGTGGTGGTGACTGCTGAGTAGAATACAATTGCCACCCCCTGTGTCTCCCGTGGGTGTCGAAATGTAATATGGGTATCGTTCCTCTTAAAACACCTAGGCGTAATTGATGTTATGCACGTTAATAATAGTTTAAGAATAATTTGGGTGAGGTCAATCTTTACGGCACACATCCGCTGCAATGTGACTGGTTAAATAAAAACAATGCCAATCACATAAATATGGTATAGGCAGCCGCCTAGTCAATTTTATTCGATTTTTTTCTGAACTCTTTTTCTCTATGACAAGGATTAGACAGTCAACAAATATCGCGATACACGCGATTTTTATTGACGTGTTAACGAAATGTGCAACTTTATTGACGATATTGACAAAAAAATCTGGATTTTTCTATGATGCTTTATGATTTAATATTTATCACGATATTGGATGGCGATATTTATTGACCGTCTAATCCTTGCCTATAATAATATTTTGTTTGCTTGACTAAAGGTACATAACACTGTCCACACTTTTTTCTTCTCGCTGTCAGAGGATTTTCGGTTTTTTTCCAATACCCAATTGTTTGTATAAAAGGGTAGTCCAGCTTAGGGGTAGCCAGTTCAGAGCAAACCTCCATCAGAAGACGCTCCCATCTCGTCTAAGAAGGCTCTGGTAATTACACAAATATTTTTTGCTTTTTATTAATTTTAATATTTTTAATGATACATTTTTTTCAAAATTAAATATTAGTAGTCGTTTCTTGATTCTGTTAGTATATACAAAAAGAAATTTTTACACACAACATACACAGACGGTTGCAAAATAATTCTTTTTATATTAAACAAAAAAAAATCAGTCCCTTTCGGAAGAGTTCGATAAAAACAGTGTGCGTGTCAAAGTATTTGTTACATAAACACCTAATAAAGACATATTGCACAGATTTTTATATGAAGAAATCTCGACAGCTTTGATACATATGTTTCATTCACTTCTTTATAAATGCCTCATAATATCTAAAGATCTTTTTCGCAGTAAAATAAGCAACTTTTTTCATTTTTTATCCTTTTTGAACTTTTTGAAGTAACTCAGCTTTAAATTGACGGCTACCATTTCATCCAGATCATCTTAATTTTGATCTTTATTCACATCGAGTACAATTTTTGTTTCGAATTTTACATAATCCTAAGTATGTACTAGATACGTTGTTGTACAGCACACATCAGATTAGGAAAATTTCTAATGAATAACAACGTGCTTGTGCAAACTTTTACACTTTGGTTTCCGTGATCACCGCCGATTTTCTCTATAGCGGCAGCTAATCTAAGTATACTTATTTACAAGATGATATACATAATTATTATGTATGCATACAAGGTTTGATTAAAACGTATAATTACGCCTTATATCTCCTCAAGCCGTAACAGTCCCAAATTCTACGCAGCATAAAGGCTTGAAACAAAACATAATGCTTTTTATTAGTACTCATCAAAACATGTTTATAAGTAACAATAAAATGTATGCATCATGCGCACATTTTGTTTACGATTTTATTCCAAAAATATTTTGATGCATAAATGTAGAGTCGTGTTTATCAAAATGCAACTTATCATAGTGATAAACAAATAAAATACGTGATTGCCTGTCTAAATCTACAAAATATTTGAAATATTATGCAACATTCAATTTTGCTATAATACCCTGTTTTTGTTTTTATGTCTGTATATAAAAATCAATCTCTGAAAAGCACGTGAATTCCCCAGCAACATCGTTTTTCAATTTCGTCTCTCCGCCAAGCTCTATAGATCAAAATTCAGTTGTTTTTCATTAAAAATTTTTGAAGTATAGTTATCTAGACATCCGCTTTTACCAAAAATGAACATATTTTGACTTTTAGCAAGGGAAAATATAAAATAAAACTTTTATGGAAGACACGCGATTGACATACACAAAAATATTGACGCCTTATACGTTTCATTGCCCGCCGCGAGAGTATAAATATAAATATTTCGCATTAAAGAACATCAGATGTTGAAAAGAAAAGTGCTTGACGCACATCCACTGGCTTAGCGCCAGCTTCCGTCGGTCCATTCAGCTCGACAATGACCCGGCCCCTAACAGAGATAATAAGTTGATATTTTTATATATGTATACAACATACGGGGATACCAACACACGCCAAAATTCCGAATGTTTTCAATGCAAAACTACGGCTGTAGGTACCTATATTTTACATATACACAACATAGTACGTTGTATATTTGTCTACAGCATTCTTCACTTTCGATGTTTGTTTTCATTCGAAACATTGACGTCGGAGCGTAGCTATTTTTGATTTTAAATATTTATCAGGAGAAATTTTATCAATTTAATTCAATGTTGACGTGATTAAGTCTTCTATGCTGGCCTGGGAGCGAACAAATAACGTATAATAGGCCAGCCCCGACCTATCCCATGGGTGTCGTAAAAGTCGACTAAGGAAGATTGCCCGGTGGCACCTACAAGCAACTTGGGGCACCCGAATGGTGGAAGGCATACCACCTACAACAGCATACCCAAAGAGGGTTGGTGTCAGGCAGGCGGCCGGCTTTAAAACCTAAGCCAAAACTTTGAGCAGAATGGATTGGAATATTGTCATTCCAATCACTCTCAATCTCAATCACTCCGTTCATCGGTCTCTCGACATGGTTCATTCCGTCTCTTTTCTATACATTCATTCATCAAAAGGGAGTGGATTGCTTGATGACGTCTGACCGATATGTATGGAGGAAGAAACATATTGCGCCGTCCCCAGATAGACTGGGAACAGGCAGGGGCATGGAGAAGAAGATTAACTTGATTAAGTAATATGAATTGCCGCGTGGCGTTAGAGCAATTTTCTCCACCGGTGGGTGTCGTACAATCGGCATCGCCTGTACCTTTAGTACTTTAATTTTAAAATTGTTATAATTTTAACTGTCATTGGTATGCATAAGAGTACCAAAGTTTGAATCAAATGTTGCTGACAGTAAAAAACGATTAAACTCAACTGCTTCGCGCAAAGTTACAGCGTTCGCCAATGCTTTTTTAAAATTCTATTGATGACTTTTTATTATATATAGAAAACACACACGGTACATACAAACGACTGACATCGGACGCTCAGCAACAGTTACAATACACTGACAAAGTTCGCGTTCCGGTTCTACATGCTACAGTGTTGTTATGGACTTCGGAGCAGTGATATACTGAACGAGGACTAGGCAGTAGCTTTTTTGGTGTACTACTTGGTAGTACTGATGTATTAACGTATCCGGTGAATGTCAATAAACTCGTTTCCTGTGTCAATAATGAGTAGGGAAAGATGGGTGGACGTTGTATTTTGATTTTGTCTCGTCTGGCCAGATTTCTCAATATATTTACATAGTTATTATTCCGTTATGATGGTTACTTATTTTTTTAATGTTTAACTTTATTTACTATAATTAATAATGTTCAAAAACTTTAGATTTCGTCCGATAACTTTCCCGGTCGTTTACAGAAACTGGTACCGGATGAGTAGTTTGAAGTATTATAATGTCGAGCAGAAATTGTAATATTTTTGAGGATTTTTTTTGTGTTTAACTAAATAATATACCGATACAAAATAAATCTCGTAATGTTGTATAGAACGTCGCTATTTTTCCCTCGCATTCAAAATGAAAAGTACATAGAGTGTTTAACCCGAGACTAAACAACTATAAACATGTGTCATTGTTTTAGTCCCTTGTTGATAAATCTACTGTTTGATAAATATTATCACTATTAGAATGGTTGATATGACCTACATTAATTTGCAAAATGTCAGTGTTAATACAGCGTTCGGGCATATAAAAAGACTTGTAGATATGTTGCCACAATTTATGCTCGCCCTGTTCATCATCGATTTACTTAAAGGAAAGCACTGCAAGGACTGAAATAAATATGGAACCGGTTCCAAGAATGTTAAAATTTAGGTCAGGCGACCCAGCAACTGTGGATAATGAATATTCTTATATTCGTGGATTAATTTTATATTCAACTGATACATAATTTATTTAGGGAACATCAGAATGTAGAAGGGCAGTCTGCTATTCGGTCTTAATTCTCGACAGAACTGTTTACGAACTGAATATTTTAGCAACGAATAAATAGCTAATATACATATAGAATAAAATATATACTAAATATATCATCTATACAGCGCGACTTTTCTTCGGTTTGAATGAACACTTACAAAAAAAAATGTTTTTTTAAAGCTTTTTACGGTTTTCTTTAAAAAGTGTTTAAATCATAATAGATGTTACAAAGTATCTATAATAAAGAGACAACACAATCGGGTTTTAGCACTTTTATAATTTGTGATGCGAATTTTGTTAAACCTGCCTTGAGATTAAGAAAAAAATTTCAAAGTAATTCATTTTAAAATTACCTCCATGGTTAGAACGGACATAATAGAATTGAAAGATAGGGGAATTCCAATATACTATTATACACAGTCTAGGTACAGCGTAACGGCACATTATTATTTGAATATCGAAACTTCTATTGTTATGATAGGGTTTAAAATTATTATTAGTAAAGATGACAAAGATGTGAAATTACAAAATAGTCTAGTGTTATAAACTTTGCTATTTAATAACTTTTAAATAATGAGCAGCTATTTCTAATTTTTCAGATATTGGCAATAATCAACATTTCTAAAAACTGGAATGAAAATATTTCATTTCATGTTCATTGAACATACCTAGCTACTTAAAAATTCAAAAATACGTCCTATTTTGTTCTTAATGCTGTAATTATTATTGCTTTATATAAATAAAGGAATAATTTAAACACCGTAGTATAAACACAAAATGCGACAGGCACCGAGACCTCATACTACGGGATTCATAGCTTGTAGCAAACCGTAGCTTAATTAATTACGAGTCACTCAGGTATTTAGTTAATCCAGTATTAAGTTAATCCATTTATTTAGAATCGTAAAAATTATAAATAAACATATTTAGATTAAAATTGTTTTTAATAGAGGAAGGGTCGGTTATATTGCCACACGATCGATCGCTGACAAAATCGATACTTATTAGTTTGAAATCGAATAAATAAAACACATCGTTGAATTTGGTAGGGTGTCTATGGCGAACAATTTAAACGTACTTCACAAATTTAACGTACTTCAAAAAAAGGCTAGCTAGCTACCTATTTATTATTTTATAATTCACTTGCAGAATATGTCATGTGATTTTTGCCATGTAAAAAGTATAAAAAGTAAAAGATTTATAACTCTCCAACATCGAGAGTCTACGGTGTCAAACTCAGCCCGCAATCGCCGTCTTTACTTTACTTGTATATTGTATTGACTTTATTTAGATAAGAAAATAGAAAGTGTAGGTACGTGGGCGGGACATAGGTCGGGAAATTGGCGCTCCGTACTGTTTGTTTACTAGCGGTGACTTTTGTGTGCAGAAAAAATACATCGTGTGATCTTCTACGTAGATAGATACACATTGTATTAATAAATTATTGGATGGTCTAATTATAGCATTTTGCTCAATGTTGTAAAATCAACGATCTTCGTCATCATCATCAGTTCTTATTAATGAACCCACACAGATGAGGGTCAGGTTTTCCCTGTTTGTGGGCTATATAGGGAGAATGAGTTTCAACGACAACAGATGTTGCCGAGACCATTGGCTTACCGTACCTTTTCAAGCATGGAGGAACTCGAGTTAGTATATTTTGGCCAGCCATCCGCGCACCGCGAATTTTCTTATAAAAAAATAGATTTTTATTCTCCACAGATAAGAGCTTTTTGTGGAAAGACGGTTATTTTTGGCTGCCTCGATTGAAAGTGACAGAACGGAGCCGAGGTCGGAACATACATTAAACAGAACATGTTTAAAAAAAATACACTCCAGCGCTCTCCATGTCAAGAGATATAAAGTTTTGCTGGACATTAACTAATAAATTTGATTTAGATCCCCGCTGCTTTTTCTAGTGCTAGTTTCACCTCTGCCTACCCCTTCGGGGATATAGGCGTGATTAATGTATGTATGTATGTATGTTTTTTCTAATGTTAATAAGTTTTGCATAATATAATAAAATTTTAGAAACCTGTTTCTCAATGGTAGTTGTTGGTATATATGCACCAACGACGATACGCGTCGTCGTCAGAAACCTTTTAAACCACAGGGCCTTTGCTTGATTTATACTATTTATTATACCTGCTCATTATTATTGTATACTATATATAAACTATTACTACTACACTAAACTACTACTTTCGTTTGAAATAAAACAACTTTTACGGATATGATTCGCGTATAATTAGGTGTTACCTTGTTAGGCGTATTATTATGTTAGTTTATTATCATTATTTTATGTAAGTTATTATTATTTATTGCAAATCTATAATAGTACTCTTGCAAATATAAGAGAATACTACTTTCATTAAAAAAATCCTTTTCATTCCGTTCCGTGGCATAGTAAATTGAGACTTACACCCATATGCAGAGTCGTTTCCTCGAGATTTCGTGTAGCCGTAACTGAACATACTGATTTTAAGGGTTGTTTTTAAGATTTCCATAAGGTGACCTCGACTAAGGTCGAGTGGAGAAAATCTCGAGGAACCAACTTTGCATATGAGTGTTAAAAGTATTCTTAAAAATATCGTTTGAAAGTACATAAGTAATGTTTCATTGTTAAACGGCATAAATGCAAATCTCTATAATCCCATGTCTCAAATAATCAGGAAACGTTTAAACTAAGCTTGATATTACCAATAATCGTAAGGTAAGGCACACGATTAATGGGATTACACTCGCTGTTTACGCGGTCATGCATGTAATTAACAGTTCAAGGAGACTGTTTACAAGTCTCTTCTTCATCGTGCTTTACCAAATTATTTGGGATTGATGCAGTACATTATTTTCTGACTTCCGTTGATTAGCAATTTAATACAACTATGAAAGGACCGTCAGAATACTTTTGTTAATATTTGAGATTTATGTCGTAGCATTGTTGTTAAGGCACGCGGCCTTAAGAGGATTGTGAAGCTGTAAATTTTAGTACAAAAAGCGATAGCATTTTTTACGTTTTTGACGTAAAAACTTGGTCGAGCATTATATATTTTTTTTTATTTAACGAATCTGAATGATTAAAAAAAGAAAAACGTTCAATTAAACTTAGATTGGGATCTACTGAATGAAATGGACGACATAGGAAGTTTAAAAGTATCGCCGATACTCGAAAAATTACAAGTTAGTGTAGTAATAGCATGTGATGAATGTTACTAAACTATAGACATACATACATAAATCACGCCTATATCCCCGAAGGGGTAGGCAGAGGTGAACTAGCACCCACGTTTCGCCAATTATGTTCGGTCCCATGTAACCGGTGGCGAGCCTATTGCCATATATCGGGCGCATAAATCGCATTACAAATTTATGTTATGTTACAAATAATGTTAAAACTATAGAGCTAAATAATATATGTTAAGCATCGATGTGGATGTACCTAGAACGAGAGGAAGACCGAAAAAGCGATGGTTGGATTGTGTGAAAGATGATGAGGAAGAGGGGAGTTCATGCTAAGCTCACGTCTGATAGGGAAGAGAAGAAGAGAAGGACATTTTTTGCCAACCGCCCTTAGAGTTGTATATGGGGAGGGATATTAGAAAATTTTAGATGAATACACGATTTAGTTTAATTAATTATCTACCATTGCAACAATTTATCTTAAACAAGTTGTCCCCAACTACAAGGTCAGATTATAGTATTTAAAACAATTTCTCCCATTGCAAATTATTAGTTGTTAATTCTAATTCCACCATATTGAATTATTAGGTAAACATTTGGAATCTGGGATCTATTACGGCGGGTTCCAATATACAATATCAACAGTTGAAGATTGACGTACTACAGCTTGGTTGCTTAGCAACTTCTGTTTTATAACAAAAAACGGCAGGCAACTAAGCTTTAGTAAGCTTACTTTTAACTGCAGATAGAATATTGGGACCCGCCTTAAAACAATTAAGACAATTAACACTCACCTTGGATGAATTTGACGACAGCTGGGTACCACCTAGCAGGGTACCGGTAGTTAGCCGAAATGAGAACTGGTACAACCAGACACGTGTACGCAGCCATCAGCCAGACACCACCGAGGGCCACCAGGAGACCCCAAGGTGCCCAGTACGGTAGCAGCAGCACCAACGACAGGAGCCACACTGGAAACATACATACATACATACATAAATCACGCCTATATCGCCAGTAACATAGAAGATGAAGGGGAGCCGTTTACCTTAATGATATGGACATTTTATGAGACGTATGATGCATTAATGTGAGTAAGAAAGTTATGGACATGAATGTTGATGGATGTCGAAGTAGAGGAAGACCACTGAAAAGATGGATGGATTGTGTAAGGTGTGATATGAAGGTGATGGATGTGAATGAGGAGATGACGAGTGACAGAAGAGAATGAAATTACTGCGCCGACCCCATATATAGACTAGGCCCCGAAATAGGATGGGACAAGGGCATAAAAATAAAGATACAAAACTTAGTAGTCCGCCATGTTTGGTCAAACGCCGCGTGACGTCTCTAATTTCGTAAACCCTATTTTGACATTTTAATTTTCAATCAAATACTCATAGAGGACAATAATACTACGGATATACTATACTGTCATTTTTACGCATTAAGATTATTTTAAATTTCATTATTCAAAACATGTTTTTTCCATTAAAATCTTAAGTTTTACAAAAATATAATTTATTTTGGGTAAAGTGGACACGTAAAAACAACATGGTGTAGTTTTTCAAATATTAAAATTAAAATTCTTTTGATCCATCATCACAAACTCATTAACTTCCGCAGGCCATCCTTATACACACAGTCACGCCTGTCATCCCCGCGTTTCAAAAATGTGTCGGGATCACGGCTATTCATCCGAGAAGGAGGCAGAGGTGAATTTACACCATTCGCCAATTGAAACCATGTTGCAAGGTTGCGAGAGTCTAAATTGCAACTTATTCGGCATGTGAATCGCAATAGTATTATTGTTTGATGATATAAACGGAAAACTACTACGTAGGCATTATTAGCCGCTATCTTTGCCATATGAAAATGAAAATATGGTTTATTCATGGTATCATAACATAAACTCATGAATCGTCGAGGAAACAACGTTAAACACTGGAAACGTGTGTGTCTAAGAAAAACGGTTTCCATTATTAAACGTTAAGCTACACCATCCGTTCATAAACTACCAGGAGGCCTTGTTGTGAGAAGAACGGGCAAGAAACTCAGTCACACATAGTCGGCTTGTACGACACCCGCGGGAGAGATATAGGGTGGTGAAATTATTCATCCCTTCGATGATAAATGGACGTGATTTATATATAATGTAGTTAGAATAAAGCTGCTTTCATTGCGTATTATGACTTGTTTAATTATGGAGGCTATTCTAAAATAAACGCAACATCCTTGAACTAGTTGCCACGTTTCGTTGTTTTTGTTTGTAAACAATTATTAGGGTGCATAACGTATGGCCGTGCGGTGACGACAGAGCAGAATACAATTGTCACCACCCCAACTCTCCCGTGGGTCTCGTACTTGTATTTACCGGGCCATTTAGGGCCGGTTTTTTGATCCGTAGTTAACTCAACCAATTGTTAAAAATTCATTCTGATTTCTGATAACCATACATACATAAATCACGCCTATATCCCCGAAGGGGTAGGCAGAGGTGAACTAGCACCCACGTTTTGCCAATTATGTCAGGTCCCATGTAATAGGTGGCGAGCCTATTGCCATTTATCGGGCTCAAAAGTCGCAATATATTGCTAGGTGGATAAGTGGTGGTATAAGAGGAACGCTGCTGCCCATTCCTCATCACTGATTTATCCTTAGTCGCCTTGTACGACACCCACGGGAGAGATTTGGGGTGGTGACAATTGTATTCTACTCTGCCGTCACCACACCACCAGTCTGATATTTAACCATCAGTAACATTATCAGACTGATATTTAACCATTGGTAATTAAAATTGTTACTAATGGTTATGTATCAGACTTATATTTAGCAATTAGTAACAGTTTTTAACAATTGGTTGAGTTAACTATGGATCGAAAAACCGGCCCTTAGTCGCCTAGGCGACTAAATCTCAACAATGCCCATAAAGTATATAGGCAATGAGTTTTTCAGCGCGGTCTCGTACCATCTCAATCCAAAAATTTGTATTATTTAATAATACTTTGTGATTGGACTTGTTAAACGGAAAGTGACTAATTGTAATTATTATAGCAAATAACCCTTAAACATTAAAAATCAACTACCCTAGAGAAAACTACCAAAACTCAGCCTTTTTATTGCTAATAGAATTTTAAGTATAGCCCAAATCCTATAACTATCTATTTGTATTGCTGTATAATAATTTCTGCTTAGCTAGGTCCTATAGTCATAATATTACCAATAGATAGCCAGCGACAAGATAAGATTTGATTAAGTATTCTTACAAAAGTAATAATATTATGTATCTCCTTCTATCAAATACGCACTAAATAATAATAAAACGGTGAAATCCCACCTCTAGAATGATCCGCTAATGCTCCTTATCACTTATAATCAGAAACGAATATACGTTTTACATACCACTGTTTGCAATTTTGTCCTCCGATTTCATTGTTTGAATCTTCGAGAAAGAGTCACTCCTGATACGACCGCGCACTCTCGATATCATACCCATGTTTTTTTGTTTTTTTTTTAATTAAAACGTCACAAATATTCACAATACTTTGAGAAAAACGTGAAGAAAACCTTTCAATAGCTCGGTAGACTTGAACGATATGGATCCCTCAATCTTGTTTGTCCGAAGCGTGGTGAACGAATGCGCATTTCACACATGAATACTAAGGCATTGGGCACTTACGCACACGGGAGACATGCTATGATGAAATTTATGCCAAGTATTTATATCTGTTTCAGCATCCAAAGCTGCTCCTCTGTATTATATAAATGGTCGCTTCCAACCGACCGGCAATGGTTCTTTAAGAAATCGGCATTCATGAAAATCTCAAGTCTGATGCTTTTATTGAGAATGACGATTTATTTTTACGTCCAATTCCAAGTCAGTGACTCGCGAAATGGGAATATATTTTATTATAATAAAGATAGCCTTATGAATCATGACTTTCCTACATTAAATACCAGATCATACATATGTGTAACAGTTTTCGTATTTAGGTACCTACTTATCTAACTTATCTAATTTTGTTTATATGAATTGGGAAAGTTCATAATGTATAAATAATTACGAGATACCATGAACCAAAATATTAATTGCAAACAAAGAACAAATGACTTATAGAAATTTGGATCATCGGTCAATGGTCTGGCCCCTGATTCTACTAATATTAACGTAAGATACGATAACAATCGTATCTCAATAGTGTTTTAATACTAATGCTCTTTCACTTGGTTACTGTAACTAAAACAGTAAAATAACAAACGTATATCAATAGCAAATTACTAATGAAAACATAAAAATTACAATCTCAGTAATCTGACCGATATTTAATTTAAATATTAAATAAATGTAAGCATTTTCTACCGTAGATACGTGTAGTCCTACCATAGAATGATAAATATGATGAACTAGGCTTAAATGGAAGAAACCAAATAAAAATGTTTGTGCCCGAAGACACATGAGTAGATTTAAACCCATGTGTCGAAGATGTGCATAGCAACCCTCCGTGGGGAGGGAGATGGCTGATGCTTTAAACCGAGTACCGGTTATGGGGATATGCGGCTACTTCTACCGACTAAAACCACCTTTAAATCATACCCGGGAAGGGTTTATAAGCGTCAGCTGTGTAGCGATTGCCCCTAAAAAGGGGGCGACAACGCAGACATTGCTCCGACTACCATAATCTACTCATACCTATTTTGTTGCCGTCACCACGCGGTTATATTATTATTAATCATTTAAATGTGCCTACGTGAGAGAAAACACGAAATCGACCACCAATACTATTATCTCGTTAGAATTCATATTTACAATGTTTCTTAAAATAAGACACGCAATGAATATGGCCCCACAGGAATATACGACCACACAGTCTCGTGACTTCTAAATCTCAATGCGAACTCACGTGAAAAATATAAACGCGCGCTGTCTATATTTTTCACTCGAGTCATAATTATAATTTTATATTTAAACATTGCTTTCTTCTTCTTCTTTCTGCCGACCCCAGATGGACTAGGAATAGCAGTCCATCTGGGATCGGTCGGCGCAGTATGTTTCCCCTTCCATTTATATCGGTCAGACGTCATCACACCGGTAAGGTGCTAGTGATGAATAATGTTTTAGAAAAGCAAAGCTGTGGCTTAGGATTTCACAACCGGCCACCTGCCTGGCACCAACCCTCTATAAGTATGCCGTTGTTGGTGGTTTGCCCTCAACCATTCGGGTGCCCCAAGGTGCTTATTGGTGCGTATTACACTGGGAAATCTCCCTCAGTCGACTTTTACACGCCTGGGTTGAACATTATATTAATGAAAAGTTATCGCAAAGAATAAGAGATCGACATCTTGCGGGCGCACCATTGAATTACAACTTGAAAGACTTAGAAAAGATAACTAACGTGGTTAGAGTCAGCCGCCCGGATTGCGGAGGCCATGGGTTCGTTTTCCGCATCAGTACAATAATTATTCTAAATTTTTCTGTCCTCTGGTTCTTTCTAATTTTTATTTTTTGTTTGCTACATGGTACCGATTTTCATCATCATCTTTCACATCCCCGCATAATTTTTTGTATGTTTTGTGCTCTTGTATTTTCAAGATGTTTTCTTTCATTCCTTCCCTATCGATTGTGGTCGTCACCTGTAATTGTAATGACAATTGTGTTTGTTAATGTTTATTGCGTTGGTGGTCAATAAATTACCGGGGTTCCTTCAGCGATTGAACCATCCACAACAGCGCTCCGACATCCCGCACTACACTACGTAGGTGGTGCGGGCCAGTGTGAGAATCGGTAACACTGACCTAAAAGTACGCTGGACTGAATACGTCTGTATAATAAAATGACAAATGTTTCTTAAGCCGATTTGGAGCGCCCCATCGAGCGGCAAGGGTACTAAATTTGACGTTTGTTGCTTGTATTTGACATTACAAATGAATCTCCATGGTCGTTCACCTTCGTACACCAGTGCCATCAGCGCCAAGATGGCGATAGTCAAATTGGCTTCATTTTTTGGATGACAACCTTCAGTCCAGCGTACTGAAGGTTGTATAATTAGGACACTTTCTGATTTTCAGAACTCTGCCAAATATGCATACGCTGGCGTTTATACTCCTTGGTGTCGGTACGTGCGCGGCTTACTATGGCGCTGGCTACGACTCCCGGAATCTAATCGTCAGGGAAGAGTCCCAAGATGATGTTGAGGGGTAAGTTTCCTTCTTCTTTTTCCTGCCCTTATCCCGCTCTAGACGGGGTCGGCACAACATGTATTCTTTTTCCACTCCTCTCTATCCTTCACTAGTGTCTATCATATGCTCCTCTGGGTATCATATCCCCCTTTCCATCTCTCCAAGGGTAAGTTTCTGGCTGGAAAATAATATGTACTTACATGAATCTCGCCTTTATCTCCGAAGAAGGTAGAGGTCAATTAACACACACTATTCGCCAATTAAGTTATGTCCCGTGTAACCTGTGGCGAGCCTATTGCTAACGAGCACATAAATCGCAGTATATTGCTAGGTGGTCTATGAGGAATGCTGCTGGCCATTACTCATCGCTGTCTTAACCCTTAGTCGCCATGTACGACGCCCACGGCAGATAGGGGGTGGTGACAATTGTATTCTGATCTGCTCTATCTCACCACAGGGCTTGATACGAATACGATTGTGTATTACCAATATAAGCAAAAGTTGATCTTTAGTGATCATCAGCACCAGTGCTTTAATATCACCACTACTGGGGCACGATGGAAGAATATGGGGAGAGTGGGCCATAACCTCGCTAGCCTAGTGCGGATGATTAACGACTGCAGCTGCAGTCGAGACCAATGGCTTAACGTGCCTTCCGAAGAACTAACCTAGACAAGTGGTCAATCTATTCGAACGAAAATAATGTAAATGTCAATTTTTGACAGCTTCTCTTACACTTGACACGCCGGCCGCCATGTTGTTTTGTTTTCTCTGTAATACGTCAGTTTTATAAATACCCGACTATGACGGCCGCCTTGGTCGAATGCTCAGATTGCTGGGTATTGGCCAAGAGGTCCCGGGTTCGAATCCTGGTAGGGGCAAACTTTGTGATGACCACAAATGTTTGTTTCCCGGTCATGGTTGTGTATATGTTTATGTGGTATATTTTCAACATTTATATACATAATTATATTAAAAATATGTCCGTTATCTAGTATCCATAAAACAAGTGCTTAGGCTACTTACTTTGGGCTAGATGATAGGTATGAGTGTAAAAATGTTTATTAAAAAAAATACCGTTTTATTCTATTCGTTCGATTGAATAGATTGGCTACTCGTCTAGCGCTCTCGAGCTACTCCTGTGTGGTGTGTGTGGTCTAGTAAAAACAAAACTCTTAGCATTCCATGGACTCACCGTGCGGGTGTCGGGCCCACAGTGTGGTAGAGAAGGGAGTCAGGTGGCAGCGCCTGTAGGCCTATTCGCTAACTTTTTTGACGATTGAGAGTGATAATTACTGAACTATTTACTGATCCATTACTACTTTACTATAACACTATTGTGACCCTTGTCCTGTGAAAATAGTAATGGATATGTAAATTCGGTGATTATCACTTTCAACTGTCAAAAAAAGTTAGCGAATAGGCCTACAGCGGGCCTAGCACAGTGACGTGGACAAGTCTCTCTCCACTACTTGACAGTGTATTGTCTCGGGATTTAGTTGGAGTTAGAGCGAGAGGACAAGATTTTATTTCCCGCGAAGGAGATGTGTCCATGACTCGTGCTACAGAGACTGGTCTGGGACTTGTTACCCAAGTGTAGGTTTAAGAGGAACCTTGACAACTAGTCAACACTCACCTCCGCCACCCAGACTTCTCTCTCTGTCCAGCCTTATTTGGTAAGAATCTAAGAGAGCCTTTGACACACGTTCCAGTGTAGAACTTAGTCTTTAGTAATGTACCTACACAGTACAGGGATTTAGCTGGTATACCCCTCGCTCCCAAGCATAACTTGTAATGTTCGCAGAGAATTGGTAGAATGTCCTGTCTGCTTGGGGACAAGAAACGGTGAATGGTTGCCTAGTAACGAGGTGTGCCCGATCGTCAGAGGAAACAAAAGGTACAAAAGATGCCCACGAGGCACCTACGTCAACGAAGTCTGCGACAATCGTCTTGATTGTTACAGGGTGAGTACCTACTTCCGAAAGAATTTTGTATTGTCTCATCGTAAATTTTTGTCTATAAACACGCACCTTCACACCTGACCAGTAGGCATATTCCCAAACTTTTTTTGACAGTTGAAAGTAATTATCACCGAACTATTTACTAATACATTGCTGTTATCACAGGACAAGTGTCGCAATAGCATTATAGTAAAGTAGTAATGGATACGTAAATAGTTCGGTGATCATTACTTTCAACTGTCAAAAAAAGTTAGGGAATACGCCTACAGAAAGTGGACTTTTTCGCCTCCTAGGCGTACGAAAAGTCCCACTTCCTGGTCAGAGGGTGATATAAGACTAGGATCTAACCTCGGGCGATAAAAAAAGAAGCCTCAGATCGCATTTTAAACGAGATCTGAGGCATGTCCTTTGTTTTATTGCCCTTGGTATATAATTTACTATTCTGCACCGCTAACCAGGAAGCGGGATTTACTATAAGCGTAGCAAGTGGAAAAGTCCACTTTATGGTCAGGTGTGATAATTATATTTTGAATTGTTAAAGGGGAAAACCCTTTAGCTCCTGTCTGTTATAGTATTGTGGTATTATATTCGGTAACGGAACCGTAAACACACAGTATAGAACTCATGTGCCGTAATGTATGCTAGAAGACAAACAAAACGAACCATTACATTGCAGAGGACGCGGGTTCGATTCCCGCATCAAGACTATAATTTTTCGAACCTTATCTAACCACAATAGTATTTGTAGATTTTTTTAATACATGTTCTAATAAAAAACAAAATAGGAACGAACCTTTTTTTCCTTTTTTTTTTGTCGGAGTGGACGCACCATACCAGCCGCTGAAGTAGGCGATTGGCGTGTGTGGGACGGGACTCGCCCAGCGCACGAAGCGGCAAGCGCCAGCCCCCGTAGCACAGGACGACACATCTCCTTCGGGGGAAAGAAAATCTTTTCCTCTCGCTCTAACTCCCTCTAAATCCCAAGACAAAACACTTTCAAGGTGGTGGAGAGAGACTGGTCCACGTCCCCGTGCTAGGCCCGCAGCAATACCCAGTAATAAGTTAATAACTATTAATAACTCCACAAGAAACGAACGCTTTATTTTCTTTTGACCAGAAGTAAACTCTCGCAGCGGCGGGTACTCCACTACGAGGGTATGTGGGAGTCGGAGTAAAGTCGTTCCCCCCATACGCCACTAAAACCAATAAACCCGTGCCTAACCATTCTTTACTTCCTTCTCAGGGTCCCCGTGAGCAGTGTACAGAGAAGATGGATTTCGACATCTACGGACAAAAATGTGGCCCAGGATACTATTGTAACAAATTTCTTGGTGTGTGCACAGGCCTGGAATATAACCCGGACAGCAAAATGCAGTGGCTACTTAACCCACACCGCAGATACACTCTACGAGAAAGTCACTCGATATAAAAAACAAAATTAAAAAGTAACGAATCTCATAAATGGAGTTCTGGCTCTAAGTTTAAATATTGTATGTGAAAGATGAAGCCAAATACCTATTGTTCTGAGTAATTAATTATTTCGTGTCTTTATGATTTTACGTCATTTTCTTGGAAAATAAGGGAATTTCGGACGTTTCCTCAAAATTGTCCGCAAATCATTATAATAATGTTCATCTTATTATACCTATTATTTATAAAGAAAATATAATGATATGACAAATATTGTATAGATATGTCGCAGCCAACTAGCTTGATTCGCCGTTCAATCAACACCCTGGCCTCTTTACTAATTCTACATACATAAATCACGCCTGTATCCCCGTAGGGGTAGGCAGAGGTACTAATTCTATAGTAGTCATATTAGGTCTCTCTCTCTCGCTCGACGCGTGCTGGCTGTTATACTAACTTAACCAACTTACTAACCCATGTCGGTAAATAGTAAGATTTTTGCCTGGCTGATGGCTGCTGCTAATCATTCGGGCCGGTAGTTGAATGACGCTGTTTAGTAAAGATGCTAGGTTGTTGATTGAAGTTGTTGTTGTTGTTAAGTTGTTGATTGAACTGAACTAAGCTAGTTGATAATTCTAAAAAATATTTAGTTAAAAATTGTGCTAAATAACAATGATTTTCCGTTTAATTTAACGCTCTTTGGAAATGTAACTGTCCAATTGTATTTAATGTTATTATTCTCCGACGACCTTGATGTCTTTTCAGAAATCTTCAGCTTAAATACCTACCTACAATATCTACTGCGGGCAGCGGGTATTTAATAATTTTAATTTACAACGTTATTAAACTAGTTCAATAAAAATCGATCTCATTAACTAACGATACTTTTTAAATATAATATCATTTTCATTAACAATATTAATGTAAAAATTGATCTCATTAACAATAATGGTTAAATATATTTCTGTGAGATGTACACGTACCTACTTTAGTTTTAGCCTTTATTTATTAAACGCATTGTTGAAATATAATGGCATTGTTTTTGCACTTTTTGCAGCGTCTACAATATGAAAAATGTACTATCAAAAACAAATCGTCAAATTGTGTCATTGTCTTCTTTCTACAAAGTAGACAAAAGACAAAAGTAAATGATACCACAGTAGGCTTTAGGCCCGTATTCAGAAATGACACTTGGATGTGAATGACGTTTTTAAATTAGATTTACATGGACCCTTTATTCTGGAACAATATTTAAGTATCAATTCATTGATCTCTGTTTTACGTTTATTCTGAAACGTCGGTAATCGATATTGAAATCGAGATTTAAGTATGATCGCGCAAAACACCTCATTGCCACGCTTGAGTAGAGTTACTATTTATAGTATAAATAGTAATATATAAATAAATAAAATAAATTTTATACAGGAGGCTTACTACGAGCTATTTTAGCAGGCCTTATACAGGTTGCTATAAATTCTCATACTATGACCATCATGTAGCAGGACTTTCGCAGGCCTGCTTAGCTTGACGTCTTTAAACTGTTCACCTTGTTTATGTATGGACTATTCATACCATGACACCTAAACCGAACGGTTTAAGAGCGTAATTGTTATGTCAATTATAGCAATCTCTAAAAAGTTAGTCCAATAGTAGCTTTTTCGTATTTCAAGTGGGTGTTTTATGTTGTTGGAGTGGTTCTATATGGATACTTTTAATTTGAAGTGACTTTTTACAAACGATTTTGGAAAACTCCTATCCGTCGTAACTCTTAAGTATTTTATAATTGACTTTCATTATTATTCTCAAGTATAGTAGGGAATATATTAGTTTCAACAAAGTACTTATTTGTTTAAGATGAGTGCCGAATATGAAATTTTCGAGTATTTGGAGCATTGAACTACTATTGTTAACCTTATAACTCAATGATTTGGAGAGTGAGAATCGCTTTGAAAAAACAAGTTAAATGACTTTGTACTCGAAAAATAAATTACCCTTTTGATTGGGATGGAATCGAATTTTTAAGTAAGTTTCTACTGACTATCAATATGTATACCAATACATAGGGTAGTGTATCTGAGCAATACACTATCTATTATGGACCTTAGTAAATAACATAGAGTGCAGTTCCTATGCCGTGGTGGTGGCTGCCCTGTCTGTCAACAGCATCAACACGTTAGTCATATTTAGAGGTTTTATTATGTTTTATAGAAAATCTTTTAGAAAATCATGTCCAAAACTTTGAAAAGCGATGAAAGATTAATTGTGTTAAAAGCTAAGGTCTTTTGTGAACGTGAAATACGTACAGAGGTCCCGCATAATCCTTATTAGTGTGTACAAGTTCGGATTGCCGCCATTAAATTGGGTTACCAGTATCAGTTTTATTAAGTGTTTGCAAAATAAATAAAATATATTTATTTTAGTTTTAGAACTGTAAATCAATAGTACTAATAACGATTAAACGACCAACAAGAGTGAGCTAATGTCAAATGTAGACATGTTAGATGAACACAATTATTGTTAATCATAATTTATATAAGCCGCGTGGTGACGGCAGAGTAGAATACAATTGTCACCACCCCAAATCTCTCCCGTGGGTGTCGTACAAGGCGACTAAGGATAAATTAGTGATGAAGAATGGGCAGCAGCGTTTCTCTTATACCACCCAGCAATGCACTGCGACTTTTGTGCCCGATAAATGGCAATAGACTCGCCACCTATTACATGGGACCTTACATAATTGGCGAAACGTGGGTGCTAGTTTACCTCTGCCTACCCCATAATATAAATCCTGCCTACCCCTTTTGATATAGGCGTGATTTATATTATGTTATGTTATAATTTATAGATTTTATTATAATTTAACCTTTTTTTACATAATGAACCTATCCTTCTTACTTCACTACAATTTATATTTAACTATCTAATTTCTATCATACTAATAATATCATGAACTAACTGTCTTATGACTGTCACGAGCTTTGGCTTATGACTTTCATTAAATAAACTAATATGTAACTACTATTCAGTACCGCGTAAGTAGTTATAAGTAACAAAATAAAATAGATGCATAATTGTTTATATAGTTAATTGAAAAAAATCTCCCTGATTAAAATGCAAGACAATAAAGTTGACATGGTATCATTTTCTTGTAATACTACCAACATGACGGCATTTGTTTTTTTTTGTTTTTTTTTTTCAATTCTCCCTATATTTTAGGGAAAGCAAAGGGTCTAGCCCATACAGCCATGTGTTTAGTGTATATTTTATCTGTAGTCTTATGTAATAATGAGTGGGTGAAATGTATGAATGAAATGAATATTTCGTTAAAATATTGGTGTCACACATTTTAACGCATCTAGGGAGTGCTTGAGCGAATTTAATGGTAACAGAGTTCATGATGGTGACTGAAGATGAGGTGACAAAACCACTTTTCAAGTGGTTTTCACCACAACATCAAACACATCACAAGACTTGTTTTCAATGATTCTGTATAATTGCACATCAGCGCGGAAACGCGCCAAACATTTCGAATTGCTTTTTTCAATTGTTCATATATTATTTGAGTGGATTTGTGCAGTCCAAGTGATTAATTTGATACACCCGTGTTTATGTTCCATTATGCGGAATCATTGAATATAAGTGATAAGGTGTGTTTGAAGTTAAAAATTTTATAATGGCTTTTCCCATCTACGAGTTTTATTACCATTCGCGTCAAGCACTCCTAACCCCCGAATACAGAAACGCTATTCAAAGTTTGAGTCCCGCTTAACATTTAAGTATTGTCAAAATTGACGATTTTCCATACAAATTCTGACCGGTAGTGTCCACTTAACTTTTTCTCCTAAATTTGAGTAGCGTTTCTGTATTCGGGGGTAAGATGCATTAAAAATGTGAGACACCTATATTTTAATGTATGATATATAAGAAAACTACAGACATAGTTGTAAATTCTAGATGAGTCAAAATCTGTGACACCCATTAAATATTTTAATATAAATTCAAGAAAAGTAAAAATAAAGACATGTCTGTATGGGCTAGATCACTTAGCTTTCCCTAAAAAAGGGAAAAATTAAAAGAAAAATCTCTATGGTCTGGTCTATCTATGATCTATATCTATAGGTAGTTGCTACAATACGGGGATTTCCCGTGTGTTTCATTTAATTTTCATTCAGTTCTGTTTTATTAGCTACCGGACAAAAGAAAAAAGAAAAGAAAGACCCTGAGTGACTCAGACGTGACGAGTTGGATAAAATATAAGCACAACCACATTCTCTCCGGCTCTCAGCACTTCTCCTAGAGTAATAGTGTTCTGTGTTCAGCATCAGCAGTCAGTCGTTGAGTACAGTTACAGTAACTTTCGCAGTGAACTTCTACAGTGTTAATATAATTGTTTTGTTTGTTAGTTTTTTTTGACGTGACTGTTGTCTTGATTCATTTTAGGGTGAGTTAAAGTGAGTTTTTCTTCATGATTTCGGGAAGAATTTCGATAATTTTTATACAAATAATGTATTCTATTCGCTGAATTAATATTGCATGGCTTATCACACAAAGCCTGTTAATATCTAAAAAAGTTATTCATTAAAAGCTAGATTTTGCACAGAAGTTCTTTCAAGGAATTGTACCAACTTTTATGAATAGTAAATTTACTCAAAACACGTAATGCTGAAAGTTCAATACTACAGGTATTGAACTTTCAGCATTTTCAAAGTCATGTTATAAAAAATATTCTGTTAAGTGGGTAATTGAGTATATGCACATAAGAGTATCCCTAATTTGTACAAATTCATTCTTGTTTAAATATCTTTATTTTTTTTCTATTGGTGTTAAGTTGTAATGTGGATTTTAATTGTTAATAATTGTTTGTTTGTTTTTACACAGTAAAATGTATTATTGTGGCATATGTGGCGTTATTGATGAAGACTATGATGAAAACATACAAATTTATCATGAAAACTCCCCAAAACATATTTGTAATAAGATTTTATCAGACTTTGCGACTCAAAAGTAAGTTGTTGTCATATCTGTTAAGAAATAAATATAATAATATCTGCTTTATGCTTTATTAACAGCTGCAGTTATATTCTAATTATCCCTCTTTATTTTATATAACCAGGGTAGGCCTGATATGGTGTTAGACAATTAGAGAACTGATTTATCCAAAAATTTACATCTGGCTATTATTGACTTCACTATCCTTTGTGTACCCATTTTGGGATAGGGGGTAATATATAAACGTAGGTACTATAAGTACAAAGGAAATCTGGCCTATTAGAATAGGTCTGAATTCCTTTGTAATAAACTTCTTTTTTTTATTTTAAGTATGCCAGTGGTTAGGTATCAGCAAATATACATATTTTTTTAAATAATATACACATTCATTTATGATAATGATTATATGAGTTTGGTCATAACTCTTCTCAATATTATTTTAATAAACATATCTTATATAAACAGAATTTATGCTATCATATACATATTCATGATTTCTTCTATCTTATATCAATCAACATATATTTTATCACACTGAGCATTTAAGTACTTATATCTTTTACTGTAATAGTACTTATTTTATTCTATTTACCCATATGTAGTGGAAAGTTTTATCCACCTAAAATTGGATACTGTAACTGAAAAGCAAGTTCTCTTCCCAGGCTATCTGGGGTTGCAGTATGTTTCCTCATTCATTCATATCGGTCAGATGTCATCAAGCCATCCACTCCCTTTTGATTCATATCATCCGTCACACAGGAAAGTTTCTTGTCATGAATAAATAATTATATAGAAAAGACTCGGAATGGATCATATTGAGAGACCGATGAACAGAGAGTGATTCAAATGATAACATTCTAATCCATACATAACGAAAAGCAAACAATGCAATATTTTATTAACTTATTAAAATATTAATACATGAATATTGAATTATTGTATTAGGCTCCCAACATTTTTATAGGTGACACCCTGGAGATAGCCAAATTTTTACCCATGTTACAAGTAACTGTAGCAGCAATAATTGAAATAACATTTTGCAAGTACAGTGTAAACTCCATGAATCCTCCTTGATTTAAGGTCAAACTCCCTAAAGTGTCAAAATCACTCTGCTTTGGTTGTCTTAGCTTGTCTTTTATACAACGAGACACTCTTAGCATTAGCACCTACTCTCAATAACGGTAAGAATTTAAAAAAAAGTTCTTTTCAGTTGCCAAAATTAGTAAAAACTGCGCAGATGTGTACATTTTTTTTGTCGCTTTTTTTTTCAAATCAAAATTCTTTTATTCATATCTGGTATGATTACAATACACTCATGAATCGTCAAGACAAGAAATTTATGCCATCCGTTCGCAAACTACCAGGAGGCCCTGTCCTGAGAAGAAAGGGCAAGAAAATCGGTCAGGTTTTTTCCTCCCTTTACATAAAAGTAATTTAAATTAATTAATAATTGAAAATTGAAAGATGTCAATAACTTACAACGTCAAGTAATAGTAGCTTTATTATACTAGCCTGTAATAAACTGTCGGCATCATCCATACCGAACTTTCTAAGAAATCCGTTCTTTTGATTACAAATTGGGATTGCTTGCAGGTGTAGACTATTGTTATTAGTAGTCACCCATACTTAATTACATTCTTAGTTGCTGAAAAACATTTTAATTAATTAAACCTAATTTTAAATAAACTTTTTTCTTTTTTTTTTTAATACAGATCTTTCTTCCCTCCATCTAAAGACAAATCTCTATAACATCAAAATACGCATGGATTTTGTGTATTTTGATGTTATAGAAAGTGAGAGACTTGAGTGTCGTTATATACACTTTACACTGTATATATTTTTTATGTATTTCATACAAATCAAGCTGTTACACACACTATGCTCCCAACAATTTGAAAAATACGATCCTGTTTGCTACTGGATACTACTTTAATACTACTTAAATTTTTAATATAATATTTTTAATAAGAATTTAACCGTAGGCAAAATTGGACGGGGAACCGAGAAGGCATAATAATAAAAGGCAATATTGAACTGTATAATGGTCACGCATTTAAGACTGAAGTGGAAAATAGTGACAAACCCAAGCTATTTGCCTTTGTAAGTATAAGTTTCAAATTTTTTACAAGCTTTTTGTTTTATGTATCGTGGGCTTCAAGCCACAGGGCCAGGCTTACAAGCATTAGCAAATCCCTACTTTTCAGAAGACATAAAAAACTTAATAACTTTATCCCCAGTGTAGCCACATAATTGAAAATTTGCATGTGTGTCTGTGAAATGCTTAATTTTTTTACAATTATTCTTTAAACATGGAAAAAATAGAGAGGTTTTATGTATATAGATAAAATTAGAAACAATTGGCTTAGTAAAAAAATATATGCTTTTATTTATATGGCTTGAAACCCACAATATATTTGTTTCAAGTAGTTTAGACATCATATGGGTTCTAGGATTAAAAGGTATACCATAATGATATTAAATACATAAGCAACACTACTAAATAAAGAATGACAGAAACAGTTTGTTTCAAATTTAAGACATTGCATTGATCATTTTCCCTATGAAATAATTTAATGTGTATTGATTTGTGTTGGGGTAGCTTTTAGAAAGCAATAATACACAGCTTAATAAGGATAGCTATTGAGCGTAGTTTGACAGTGCACATTGGCCACAATATAACCATAATTATTTATGAGTAAGATCCTTACAGTTAAATTGGGGGTAAAAACCTATTGATACCCACAATTATAAATATGTAAGGAAGATAAAAACCATTTTGATCTCGTTTTAGACAAAGCCGAATCAAGCAGTTAAGTTTTCATTCACCATAAATAATGATACACGTAATGACGATATGTTAATTGTTGGAATTTTATTGGGGCATCCTCAACCTCAATTCGTCATGTGTGACCACTCTTACATCTTTGGAGCAGAGCCACATCTATTAGAAAAAAGTAAGAGAACTTTACTTATTAAAACGCAATGTACCAAACATTAAAAAGCCCTATAGTCTTTTTTTTTTATCTCTGACACTAAATTGACTGCTGTAAATATGATGTTTTATTGTTTAGAGTTGAATAAACAATAAAACATGACATTTGTACCTGTCAATTTAGTATCTGAGATAAAAAAATTGACAAGATGAGTACGCTTCACATTAACGTTGGTCTAGCGTAGGAGGCGTTTGATGAACACCTCTATCACTCATGTCATGTGCTCCAGCCAGCAGAGACCCGCGACGTGACTATCTTACACGGGCAATTTTATGGCAATATTAGCTTGGCAACTGTGATGGCTCAATCTTGAGCAATCATAATGAATTGCGGCAACTTTTTTGGGAATATTGCTTCATATATTGCACATTTCTCACTACAATAATTTTGGTGGTTAGAAAAAGAATTTCGAAAAATTATGATCTTGACATTTATATAATGTTAAAATTAAAATCGAATAGTTTATAATGTTGAAATTAAAATCGAATACATTTCTCAATGTCGCGAACACCACTCGTACTATGTGACCGGATTTCGGTTGCTTTGGTCTACGCGTCTCTCCTATCCCCGAATACAGAAACGCTACTTAAAGTTCGAGTCGAGAGTCCTGCTTAACATTTAAGTATTGTCAAAATTTACGTTTTTCCCTACGAATTCTGACAGGCATTGTCCACTTAACTTTGTAAGTAGTGCTCAAAATTTGAGTAGCGTTTCTGTATTCGGGGGTCACTGATTGAGAATAATAGGAAAGTGTGAGTGACGGATAGACCAAAGCAACTGAAATCAACTTACATAATAAGGGGTCAGGGGCTGCTGAATATCCAATCGGTTTGGAAATCTTTAGCCAATTTTCGTTCTATCTCGTTTATACATATGTATAACTACGTCTCGTTTTCGCAAGTGGAGCAGGAGTCGGAGCGGGGGGTAGTAGGTATTTTAAAGTTGCAAAGATATTTTAAAAGGAATTGATTTTTTTTTATTCTTTGTTTTATCGCCTTTGGTATATAATATACTATGTTGTTCCCTAATCAATATAAGTATTTGTGATCCGCCGAACATCGCGCGTCTACCAATAAACTCAATCACGTGTTCATGTTGCAGAATCTTCAGTCGAAAATGAAGTGTCGGTAACATTCAACGTGGACGACATATCACAATTCGAGATGCCCATCATATTCACCTTTCAAAGAATCAGAGACAAAAAGAATCTTATTTTTATCAGAGAAATGGTATGAATTGAATTAACATAAGCACCTAGGTACTTAAATAACGAGGAGCTCGCTATCGCAGTGGCGTAGCGCGCTTGGCATGCGATTGCGTAAACTAAGCAATGTTCGCTAGGCCGGTCATTGGATTTGTGACCAAAAATTTGTTATCTCGAGTTCCTCCGTGTTCTGGAAGGCACGTTTAGCCGGTGGTCCCGGCTGCATCTGCAGTCGTTATTACCCACCAACCCGCACTGGGCCAGCGTGGTGGGTTATGGCCCAATCTCCCTATATTCTTCCATCCATGGGGAAGGCCCGAGCCCCAGCAGTGGGGACATTAAAGGGCTGGTGATGATGATGATGACTATAATAATTGTCATTATATTGTGGTGAAGGCGAAAGAAAATATAAGGAGATTCGATCGATTTCTTTCGATACTATTGATTTCTATCGAATCTCCACTTGCCGTGTGGTGACGGCAGAGCAGAATACAAATTTAATATCACCACCCCCATCTCTCCCGTGGGTGTTGTACAATGCGACTAAGGGTAAAGACGGGCAGCAGCATTACTCTCATACCACCTAGCTATATACTGCGATTTATGTATATGGCAATAGGCTCGCCACCTATAACATGGGACCTAACTTAATTATCGAAAAGTGGGTGCTAAATAAGTCACCACCCCCGTCTTCCCGCGGGTGGGTAAGACACCAATGAGTAATGGGCAGCTGCGTTCCTCTTATGCCAGCTAGAGATGTACGGTCGCGGTCAAAAAATGTTTACCAGTTTTAAAATTAGATTCTCTATCACACTTTTTTCACTAAAGTCAAAAATGCCATATCAAGTTACATATTACCTTTTTAAAAGTTATTAAGAAAAATGACACACCGAGAATAACAAAGAGAATTATCAGAGGTTTTTGATGATGAAACTCATTTCTTTATTTGTTGAAATGACATTTTATCAAAAATTATTGTTTGAACGTCATTTGGACAAGAGCAAAATTTTACGAAAGAAGGTATCCGTAGTATTATTGTCCTCTATGAAAGAAGGTTTTCTAATATCAAACCTTAATAGTCGTCAGTCCATCTCCAAGAGCGATTGATTTCCAGATCATTAGAAAAAGATAATCTATTGTCAGTCAAATTATGATGAAATAGACATTTAGAACTTGTGACCTAAATGTGTGCATGCAATTGTGATCCTTAGGGTGGTAAATATTTTCTTTCCCCGACTGTACAATGTATTTATGTACCCGATAAATGACAATAGGCTCGCCCCCTATTACATGGGACCTACGATGGTTGGTGAAATATAGATGAAGTACCCCTTCGAAAAGTGTGAATTGATATGATAATTGAAATGATATGACTATGACTATTATGTTATTTTGCATATCTCAACTACAAGCCTTGTTTTTGATGTTGTTAGACATTGATAGACAAATAGTTTGAATTAACGTTTTACATATTTACAGATAGTGTCGGTGGAAGAGCATCCATTGCCAAAGCCAAAATCTGTAAACTATTACAGTGACAAACCATGGGGCAAGGCTGACCACTTCATTGAATCAATTAATCATGTGTAAGTAAAGCATTCCATCATTTCACTGTACAGGGGCCTACACAAAGTAACATACCGACAAAGATAACGAAGTTCGATAAAGCAAATCAAAGTCAAATCCCATACATTTGTATGGGATTTGACGCTAGTCGTCGTGAAATCACGTGACCAAAATCTTCTTCGTAAGTTCCTAGTTATGTTGGTAGCGCAAGCTAAGACGCTGTAGATACCAAAGTAATATGGCCGATCGTGACGAACTTCGACGCGTTAACGATATGAAACGATTGCCACTTGGCTACGGGCCCTGGTGTGTCTGGCACATGTCGTCAAGTCTAGACTTGGTTATGTACCCCCCTTTATACCACATACCAAACGATATCGCATTGCGAGTTTGTTAAAGTGACTTATCTCAAGAATAAAAAAATTCTTGGATTTGATATTACTTATTACAAGCCCGGCTAGCTTGACCACCGAAACACGATATTCAAGATAAAGCCATTTATCGCTTTGAACTGTTAAATAGGCATAGGTTTTTGACAGTTGAAAGTTGCATTTATCTACAGTAGAAGGATCTAGAATTCTAGAGTATAAGATAGGTAGTTGAAATGTTTTTTTTGTATGTGAAGTTTTCCTAATTTTTGTATATTAAAAATTATTATTGCACCTTTCAAATAAGTCGTGCGGTAAGGGTAAAATATGCTACAGTTACTGGTCTACCCTCCACCATCTGGGGTGCCCCATGTTGCTTATTGGTCAATACTGGGTGATTTCCGTAAGTCGACTTTTGAGACACCTCTGTGGCGAGACAGGACTGGCATAAGTTGTTTTTTCGATCCCAGGCCAGTATGGAAGTACGGCCAGGTTTTTTTTTAATTGGTGCAACTAACCGAGATTCCTTATCTCCCGAGATAGATTATAATCTTACAGTACAATTTTACGGTGACTAACGTAGACAGTTCAATGACATACCCGCCCAGACGACCGCCATTTTTTTTCAACTTTTAATTCACCAACGTTTTACGGTGCATTTCACCAATATTATTCTATCCATAGAGAACGCCTTTACCCTTATATCGAAGAGATGAGAATTCGAAAAATATTTATCTACTTTGAATAGGTATAACATGTTTGAATATTGCTCACAGGTCTTATCAGGATAAATATAAGGTGCCAAGACTTTTAAAGATACTACTACCTCGTGGGTTAGAGGAAAAGGCTTTGGAAGGATTACAGATGACCCAAGAAGAAAGGGTGAAGCTGAGACATGTTTTGATTGCAACCAGGTACGTGATTTTTATTTTGGGTGAAAATGGAAAATATTGCTCTCACAATCGGTCAATCGTCATTTTTATCATTTAATCTACATTACATTAACATAATATGTTACCTATATCTTGTTTGTAAACTAGAATTATCTTATGCTTATCAGAATGAACTGTGATAAGTCCTTGAGTATTTTGACTAAATGAATCACTAGGCTGCAAAGACAAAGGGTCGGTAGCAAAAAGTAAAATAATAGGCTACATGGGTATGCAATTTATATTATTAATATTAAATAAATTGTAATTTGCTTTAAATGTCATTACATTAGCTCCAATATTTAAGAAGTCTGTGAGGATTTTTAATTACTCCGGTACTTAAGTCGGTATCTACAATCATTCGCAGTATTGACACCAAATACGGCTTTAACCCAAACTGTCCACGTCAATATACGACCACATCAATATATATAAAAAAAAATAGCAAAAAACAGACACGATCTACACACGCGGCGCTAAACCAACCCCCGTATTATGTAAGCCGATTTCAGTTGCTTTGGTCTCCCGTGTGAGAGTGACGGGTAGACCAAAGCAACAGAAATCATACATCCAAATTTCGCCAATTATATTAGGTCCCATGTAATAGGTGGCGAGAGCCTATTGCCATTTATCGGGCACAAAAGTCGCAGTACATTGCTAGGTGGTATAAGAGGAACTTTGCTGCCCATTCCTCATCACTGATTTATCCTTAGTCGCCTTGTACGACACCCATGGGAGAGGTTTGGGGTGGTGACAATTTTATTTTGTTCTGCCGTCACCACATGGCACACGGAAATCAGCTTACATAATACGGGGTCAGGTGCGCTTCTCACGCCCTCACATCACTATGCGACAAGCCGAGGTCCGCGCCTTTAGAGGCACCCTAGGCCTGCCGTTCCAAGCTCCCTTCGAGACTTCGCGGCAGTAAATTTCCCCCAGGGAGATGTCTGCGGTGGAGAAATCCTCTCAAGGATTGCTGTATTGCAAGGCTCGAGGACAAGGTTCGAATAACTGCTTAAGTCCTTGAAATAAATGGACATAAAAAGAATGTCCGAATAATCCGACTCTGTCGGTTAAACGTTCAAATTGTTGATTAACGTGTTAAATATTTATTTTAAATATTTCCAGACGCATCATGGACGAAGGTATTACGAAAGACAATTACACAATTTTCTTTCATCATATTCTATGGTGGGAGGAGGTTATCTGTAGATTGAACTTAAGGGTATGTATCTTTTTTATTATAATAGTAGTAATATAGTACCCACCTAATGCGTTTACTATTGACTCGCCGTAACTTCGTTGTTCTTTTTATCAAGAAATGCGTTTTTTCACGGCTGATGCTTGCGTTGCAACTTATAAAATTGATTAACCCACACCACATAGCTAGTTTTAGATATTTTAGTAATATGTGAAAATTGTGATATGAGACAATTCATAAGATAATTTATTACAATATATTACATACTACATTATTACAAATGTCTGATAAATAAAATAGTAAAAAGCTCTTTTATTAGTACTTTTACATACATACATAAATCACGCCTATAGCCCCGAATGGGTACTTTTACATTTATTATTAATATTTTATATCATAATAATAGAGTTCGTCTGCATGACTTTCTCCTAAATAATTATTTGAAACTTTAGGTTCTGCCAATAATACAATCTACTAATAGTATTCCAATACTTCTCGGTCATTTGTTTTGAATTTCAATATAAAATTTTTTTATGTGTTACAAAGCAAATAAAGTATTTTGTATTTTTTTACAGAAATATAACATGTCTGGCGTGACTCTGCAAAAAAGAGAAAACAAATTTATTTTGCTTGTTCCCGGATTAGCAGAGAAAAGGCCTTCCCTTTTGAGAGGTACATAGCGTACAAAACGTAGGTCTTGTTTATCTGGACTATTAAATAGCGTGCAAGAAACGAAAGGGCTTGGTCTGATACCATGTTGTCATTGTAATTATTTCATATTGCTGTTTATTATTCCAACTCCCAAGAGTTATGTTGAGTCATATTGTAATAACATAAAACTTGCTTTACAATAAACACGGTGCATGCATAAAAAGCCGTGCAGGCACCGAGCCACGATCGCGTAGTTATCCATCACTATGTGAAAATAAGCTTTATGTTCATAACATATAAGAATGAAAATTGTGTCCACCACGGACTGAAAACCCCGCATTGGCGATACCTCGTGAACGTTGTTCCGGCATAGGCAGAAAGAGATAGAGTTATGACTTCACGGGTTCAAGGGTGTCAGCTTAACGCAGTTTCAGGCCTAAATTATGGTGATGACAAAGGATACTATGATGTCCTAAATGTAAATTGTTCTAAACGCTTTGCAGGTGACAAGGTGTATATACGCCCACAAGACAGCCTAGAAGTCATATTTGAGAGTGTTATACAAGATTTGGAGGACGATAGAGCTATCTTGGACGACTTTGACGAGTCGTAAGTATTTATGTGTATATATGTATATTATCGAAAAAAATAATACAGAAATGTTCCCGATTAAAAATAATAGGTTTGAACTATTTATAGAATTATATAAATTTGCAGTAGGTACCTACTTACTGTTCGGGAAATTGTCTTACTCTCGATTATAAAATTATTGTCATTGCCACGTATGTGACACTGACAATAATTTTATAATGATTTATGGCAATGGTTTAAATTCGTTTCTTTATAGGGTAAAACATTTGATGAAAACATTCCGTAATACAGTTTCTAGACATGGCGCTAGTATCTTATTACAACTACTATATTTTGGACTAGATGATAGATATGAGTGTAATAAATTTACGTATATACATCAAAAAAATATTCTGCAGCGTCGATATGAATACACAGGACTCTGTAGAAATCAAAGTTGGTCTTTGAATAACAATAATGGGATAATATATTATTGTGTCTTGTACTCTTGTATCGATCCTTTAGAAATGTATAAAAAATATCACAAAGTATATTACAGAGTAGTCTTAGTGCGTCATTATCCAAACTCACAATCAGATGAGTATGCGTAATCTCGATAAAAACTTTCTGTTTTTATACACCACAACTCCATATCTAAGCTTCCTTCAAAGGTTTTGTTACGATTCAAGGGATATAGTCTAATCAGGTACCTTTATTCACAGGCACTACTTTTTAATAAATGCCGTGTGGTAACGGCAGATTAGAACACAATTGCCACCACCCAAAATCTCTACCGTGGGTGTCGTACAAGGCGACTAAGGATAAATCAATGATGAGGAATAGGCAGCAGCGTTCCTCTTATACCACCTAGCAATAGCAATGTACTGCGACTTTTGTGCCCGATAAATGGCAATAGGCTCGCCACCTATTACATGGGACCTAACATAATTGGCGAAACGTGCGTGCTAGTTCACCTCTGCCTATCCCTTCTACATTCTGTATGTATTCTTTGTCTGCCTGTGTCTATATGTATAATTTTAACCCTAGTAAGCTCTCATGTCTGTCATGTCATGCAGCCTGGACCAACGGCTTAAAATGGCTTACGAAGCACGGAGGAACTCGCGATAATAAATTTTTGGTCACACATCCAATGACCGGCCTTAGCGAACATTGCTTAGTTTACGCAATCGCAGGCCAAGCGCGCTGTGCCACTGCGGTATAGTCCGACAACTTCGTGCGAGAGAAAACGCCCTCCTCCCCGCATCACCCGCCCCCGCTAACCTCTAGTGTCCCGTCCCCGCCACCGTCTCTCACCCCGCAAGAAGGTCGCGCACGAATTTGTTGGACCATAGGCTTGTTATGCTAGACAGGGAAGCTCTTGCCCTTCATCTCTCCTGATGGTAAGTGATGATAAGGGCTGAAGATGGAATCGAGCTTCATCTGGAACCCTCAACCACAGAGTGGCTGGCTATAATCACACATTGTCGGAACACAATAATGCTGTTAACATTATTATTATGGTGGCAGATTTTGATAAGATGGTGGTAGCTAGCCAGGCGGACTTAAAAAAAGTCCTACCACCAACCAAACCGAGCACAAAATGTGTACAACACAATGGGATCGAACCCGGGACCTCTGGATAGACCACGGAGGCAGTTGCTGGTAGCTGTAATGTAAATGTAAATTTTCTGCGTAGGTTCAGCAACTACTACCACGAGGCGGCGCTGTTTGATGTTCACTTCTTGATGTCCCGCGTGCCCGTGGAACGGTTGCATGACGCGGTCGCCAAGCTTTACACTTCCAAGCAGCAGAGTCGCGTGTTTCCCGAGCGAGTCAAACGGCCTATCCCAGTTTACCCGATTACCAAGTAAGTATTATGATGTCCCACGGTGATTATAGTTGAAATTTAATTATTTATTGCGTGTCAAATTACAAATATTACATTTAGCATTACAATATAGTACATTTAAAAACAGTATAGTTGTGACGCCCTGCAAGGGCATGGTGACCACGAGTTTGCTCATATTTGTTGGCAGGTTTTACAGTAAATTGATAAGGGATAATGCGGAACAGAGATCCGCCGTGCAGCACATCGTAGCGGGCACGTCTGGCAAAGCCCCTTACATTGTCTTTGGTCCACCGGGCACAGGAAAAACTATGACCATTGTTGAAGCAATTTTGCAGGTATCTGTATAATAATATAATTATGTATTATATTTTACAACTTGTGACCTAAAATACATACATACGCCTATATGGACGGTGATAAGCAATAATGTGTCAACCCATAAAAACCCATATTCCGAGATTTCGACATAGGTTAATAAAGCATCATGTATTCTACAATTTTCAAAAGTGTTCTAACTAACTTGAAACACTTTCTTTAACAAAAGGATTAAAAACATTTTTTAATAAAGTAGCAAATATGTGTAGAACCTTTGGGCACCATTTTCTCAAGTTGGTATTCATGGCTTGACACATTATTGCTTATCTGAGTCCATATATCCTCGGTGACAAAGGCAGAGTTGAATTAACACCCACTTTTCGCCCCAATGATGTTAGATGCAAAGCAGTACAGGCAATATACTGGGTGTAACAGAGAAGTCATATTTAAAGGAGTTATTCAGGCCATCAAACTGAACAACTTTCGCAAAGGGAACAAAACGAAATCTCAGGAAAAAAATTCACTTCACCATACTAAGCTGAGTACCAGCTGACATCAATTTTTTATGGAGAGGTGTTTTTTTTTTGAGATTTTGTTATTGGTCTCTTAGTAAAAGTTGTTCATTTTGATGGCCTGAATTACCCCTTTAAATATTACTGCACCTTTATTTTGCATCTTGTATAATGCAATGTATAAATGAATAATATTTTTTTACATCGGTAAGGCATTAATATATATTTTTTACTATTAACATTTCAGTTAGTGATGATAAACCCAAGAAACAGGGTGTTGGTGTGCACGGACTCAAATATGGCCTCTGACCACATCGCACTCATGCTTCTGCAATTTAACAGAAAGCTTAATATAAATAATTTCTTACTGCGTGCTAACTCGCGATACAGAGAATGGTAAGATTGCAATACATTTACTTACTAATTATTTTTATGTTGGTATACCAGGTCACTTTTTTATCACTGCAAAAATTTTTGCAATTCGTTCAGACCATCAAACTTAACAAATTTCACTATGGGAGCAACTCCAAATTCACGAAAAAAATATCAATTGTTACATACAAAATGATAATACCTACTTGACCCAAATGTAAGGGGAAGGCACGCAGGCCGCCTGACATTAAACGCTGGTGAGGATGATGATCAACTTTTGAATTGGAGGTAGTTCTGCAAAATTATCGCAAATAGTAATTAACATTATTTTATTAAAAACCTGAACTAGACCAACCTAATATTTACTGATTACAGGGTAGAGGGACAAACTTAAAATTATAACAGCAAGTGTGTAATTATTACAAAGATTTTGGTGATTAGAAAAAGTTCGAAAAATTATGGTCTTGATGCGGGAATCGAACCCGCGTCCACTGCAATCCGGGCAGGTGCCTATACCGCATGGCTAAACAAGACACTAATTAAATTGATGAAATTATTCTAACCTTTACACTTCACTTTGTAAGCCAACTGATACCCTCGCAATGTAAAAAATAATTTCAAACATTCCAAAACAGATATTTTAACAAATACCTTGCGTTTGGTTTAAGCTTGGGTTCGCTTTAAAAGCTATTCGATTTTAATTTTAACATATAAATGTTAGAAAAATTATTACAAAGATCACAAGATACAAAGATCAAATTATTACACAGATCACCACCAAAATCTTTGTTCTTATTTTTCAAACATTTATATAGTGTGTAATAATTATTTATCTATTTGCTCCTAGGAGTGTGATGCCGTCTGCTCTTGCGCCTGTGTCCAACGGCACAAATTACGAGAACTGCAAAGCCATTTCCAATGCTACAATGGGTTCCTACCGGATAGTCATATCTACACTTTCACACATGGCTAAATATACATTGTAAGTAATGCTCTGAATTGTCTACTTATTATTGTTTCTCATCAACGCATTTTAATGGCTCCACTGCTGGGGCACAGGCCTTCACTATGGATGGAAGAATATAGGGAGAATGGACCATGCTTGGTCCTAGCCGGCCCAGTGCTGAGTGGTGGGTATTGACGACTGCAGATGCAGCCGGATTGCACTAGAAGCTGCTTCCAGTCCTATATAATAATTGTGTCCTAATGTAGTATACTTACCAATTATTTGAGATTTTTTCTTTGATATATTGGAATCAACAATAATAATAATAGGAGGGCCAAAAAATTATCATCTCTAGTTCCTCCGTGCTTCGGAAGGCACGTTGAGCCGTTGGCCCCGGATGCATCTGCAGTCGCTAACACCCACCAACCCGCACTGGGCCAGCGTGGCGGGGATATGGCGCAATCTCCTTATATTCTTCCATCCACAGGGAAGCCCCGAACCCCGATTATGTTAGCCTCTTTCAATCGCTTTCCTCTACCTGTCACTCTCACTCATTGAGAATAATCGCAAAGTGTGAGAGTGGAAGCTAGATGAAAGCGATTGAAAGAGGCTTACGTAATAACCCCGCCGTGCCCCAACAGTGGGGACATTGAAAGGGCTGGTGAAGACGATGATTTGCGGATGATGATGATAAATTAACTTATTCGCCGATCATTATAATTAAGAACTTAGGAAAGCCCTTAAATATGTATACAATATGATCTGACTACTATGAAACATGACATTTATATAATTTTGTATACGATATTTTTATTATTGACAGTTATTATAATGGTTTATTTCAATTGATTTCAATTGAATGTGTGTGATGTAAATATTAGGTTGGGGAAAAAGTCTTTTCGCATTATAGTATGTATAAACTTGTAATAAAATCTCTTTGGCTATACTATTTGTATCTGGCTGAAAGAACATAATTTCAAATTCAAATTAGGAAAATGTGTGATTTTCATTTGTTTTTCGTACCGCCAAGATGAGTGAATCTATTCGATACATTTTAAAATTTTACTACAAAAAAGGTAAAAATGTAACGCAAGCCACGAAAAAAATTTGCGATGTTTATGGTGCAGTGTCTGTGAGAGTAGCACAAATTTGGTTTAAGCGTTTTCAATCCGGAAATTTTAATGTCAAAGATGCACGTCGCTCTGGTCGCCCTATTACAGATAAAATGGATGCCATTTTTGAAAAAGTGGAGCAAGATCGGCATGTCAGTAGTTACGACGTAGCTGAAGAACTGGGAATTGACCACAAAACAGTTTTGGCGCATTTGAAAAAAACTGGGTACACAAAAAAGCTCGACATTTGGGTACCTCACGAGCTCACTGAAAGAAACCTAATGAACCGTGTACTCATTTGTGATTCTTTATTACGACGTAATGAAACCGAATCATTTTTGAAGAAGCTGATAACTGGTGATGAAAAGTGGATCACGAACGACAAGAACGTGCGAAAAAGGTCGTGGTCAAAGGCCAGGTCAGGCTTCACAGACTGTGGCGAAACCCGGGTTAACTCGCAACAAGGTGATGCTGTCAGTGTGTGGTGGGATTGGAAGGGCATTATTCATTATGAGCTGTTACCACCAGGTAGGACCATCGATTCTGAACTCTACTGCGAACAACTGATGAGATTAAAGCAAGAAGTTGAGAGAAAGCGGCCGGAATTAATCAACAGAAGGGGTGTGGTTTTTCATCATGATAACGCTAGACTTCACACATCTTTAGCCACTCAGCAAAAATTAAGAGAGTTTGGCTGGGAGGTGTTAATGCATCCGCCGTATAGTCCTGACCTTGCACCTTCAGATTTCCACCTGTTTCGGTCTCTTCAGAATTCTTTAGGCAGTGTCAGGTTAACATCACGAGAGGACTGCCAAAACCACTTGTCGCGGTATTTTGACCAGAAGTCCCAAAATTTCTATAGCAATGGGATCATATCCCTACCTACAAGATGGCAAAAAGTTATCGAACAAAATGGTACCTACATACTTTAGTTAAATGTAAATAAACTATATTAAAAAATGTTTTGAATTTTCTTAAAAAATGCGAAGAAACTTTTTCCCCAACCTATTATATTATTTTTTTTATTATTCTAATATATTACACTGACTTTATGTAATTTTTGACACTTCTTTAATTAAAAACCTACATAACATATTTATAACTAACATAGAATTTGATGAAAATAATAACAATAATTGGTGATATAATTTAAGTATTGGGAAATGTATTTAATTTAAGCATACCGGCGTTTTGGGCAACTGTAAGTCAGTATGTACATATATATATGCGTGTATAAATAAATAAATAAAAAACCTTTAGAGCGCGGCACCAGCAGGCATACAAGCTCCAAATGAGTCACCTGTTCATCGATGAGGCTGCACAAGCGTCGGAGCCTGCGGCACTGATACCGGTCACCGGACTATTGGCACCGAGCGGTCAGCTCGTGTTGGCCGGTGACCCTCAACAACTGGGACCTGTTTGCATGTCTCGCGAGGCCGACCGCAGGGGTCTTGGTAATAATTAATTAATTAATTGACAACATACATACATAAATCACGCCTATATAGGCAGAGGTGAATTAGCACCCACGTTTCGCCAATTATGATAGGTCCCAAGTAATAGGTGGCGAGCCTATTGCCATATATCGGGCACAAAAGTCGCAGTACATTGCTATTGCTAGGTGGTATTAGAGGAACGCTGCTGCCCATTACTCATCAATGATTTATCCTTTGTCGTCTTGTACGACATCCACAGGAGAGATTTGGGGTGGTGACAGTTGTATTCTGCTCTGCCGTCACAACATTACATTTTATTTTGTAAGGTATGTTTTTATTATAGCTAGGTGTGGCTGCAAAATAGACATTATTGGCGGTCAGCTTGGTCGAATGCTCAGATCACTGGGTATTGGTCAAGAGGTCCCGGGTTCGAATCGTGGTAGGGGCAAATTTTGTGATGAACACAAATATTTGTTCCCGAGTCATGGTTGTGTATATGTTTATTTAGTACATTTTCAACATCTATACAAGGTGTTTGGTACATAGGGTATCAAGCCGACACCTACCCATGCTAACACAGTTATATAAATACTATGGTCATAGCAAAAATTAAAAATTTTGAATTTTTCATACATTTTGTTTTTCTGATCAAACTATTTGTATGGAGAATTCAAATTTAGTTTTTACAAATATTTTTTTTTTATATCACGATAGTATTTATATGACTATGTTAGCATGGGTAGGTGCCGGCTTGATATACCATGTACCAAACACCTTTTATACATAATTATATTAAAAAAATATGTCCGTCATCTAGTATCCATAACACAAGTGTTTAGGCTACTTACTTTGGGCTAGATGATAGGTGTGAATGTAAAAATATTTATTTATTATTATAGGAAAAAACACAGTGATTAATTATTATTCAAACTCATTATCATATTATCTAAAACTGTCAGACGTCAATAGTTTTTATTTTACCAACGAGTGATTGTTTTTTTTTTTTTCAGGAAAATCGCTTCTTTTACGCCTAAAAGAAAGCTACGATGACTTATATTCCAATGACCCCAACTATATCACGATGTTAGTGAAGAATTTCCGCTCCCACGTAGATATATTGAAGATCCCCAATTTATTGTTTTACGACAACAACTTGCAGGTAATTATTATGACATTTTGCCCAAATGTAAGCAATGATCAATAAACTGCAATTTGTATCGATTTGCAACGGAAACTTTCAATTTATTTCTTAAAGTCGCTATAGATAAATTGCAGCGTTGCCGTACTCGCTTATTTAAAACATGAAATACCGGGTGACTCTTTAATCCGTAAGGAAAATTCGCTGTCAAACTGGGTTATTGAGCAAAATATTGGAAAAGGCTCGCCACCTATTACATGGGACCTAACTTAATTGGCGAAAAGTGGATGTTAATTCACCTTTGCCTGCCCCTTCGGGGATTCAGGCGTGGTTTATGTATTCATGTACTATTATCACCGATCATAAAATTACTAAAGGAACTGTAGTTGAAATATTCAATCATTCGTTTAAAATTTTCTGGCTTACGCCATAGAATTTAAAGCAACTAATAAGTAATTACATAAACAAAGCAATGATTGCTAAGGTCGGTCTTTGAATGGTCTCGGCTGGGCCAGCATGGTGGCTATACCCATACCGAATTTTAGAACTTTTTGACCAGACCTCCCGTCCATCGCCGTGTATTGACAGTGACGAAAATACAATTATTACCAACCCCAAAGTCTACCACGGGTGTTGTAAAAGGCGTCTTAAGACTTCGGACGTCTGTATGAGTAATTTACGTGCCCGATAAATGGCAATAGACTCACCCATGGGGTGTAATAGGGATGATGACACTAACAAAGAAACACTGGTATAATGATTTATAATAATAATTTAGGATAAGGAGATTCGTATATTTATTTTATAAAAATAAAGTACAAAACTTAGCAATCCGCCATATTTGCTAAAATGCCTCGTGTCGTAATTATTTAGTTATCTCTATTTTGACATTTTATTTGCCAATCAAATTCAGTAGTTTTATATAGAAACTGGCCTTTTCGGAATAGTGACGTCACACAGACGCCATTGCTATTTTGGCGTTTTGGCGGAAATTTTAAATTGCATTATTCAAAACACAATTTTTCTTAAATATAATTTATTTTGGGTAAAGTAAGACATGTAAGAAAAACACGATGTCGTTTTTCAAAATTATAGTCATCATTCCTATTTACGTGTGTATGTAATCTGTTCCAGGCACTGGCGAAACCAGATCCTATAAGCACCACCAAGATTCTAGAACATCCTGGGGGCGACAGAGCCATTGTGTTTCATGCCGTCAACTCGAGAGAGCAAAGAATGGGGAAAACTCCAAGGTGAGTAGAGTTATCTAGCGATCCGCACTTATTAGGCGGTTTTTTACGGATCCTTTACCTTGTCAATTTTCAATACATAGATGACATTCTATTGAGTAACAATGAAAATCTAATAAATTCCGATTTTATTACCTCTTGAAATAGTTAAATAGTTGGCACTTTTGTATTGCAAACATTTGTTTATGAGATAGCACATAATGATCTCATTAAATGAACTGTAATTTTCAGCTATTTCAACGATAAAGAATTGCAAATGCTACAAAGATATGTTAGGGCATTGATTGAGAACCACAAGATTATGCCCGAAGATATTGGGATCATCGCGCCTTACATTCGGCAGGTTAGTACTACATTCTACTGCCTGCATTAGAAAATAACAATACATATTTTAACACTTACACCAAACATCTAGGTTAAGGCTTACCTATAGCCTAAAGTTTAACGTTCTGATAGCAAACAACTTTTTTTTTCCCCACTCACACCTATCATCTAGCCCAAAGTAAGTAGCCTAAGCACTTGTGTTATGGATACTAGATGACGGACATATTTTTAATATAATTATGTATATAAATGTTTAAAATATACTACAAGTACATAAACATATACACAACCATAACTCAGAAACAAACATTTGTGGTCATCACAAAGTTTGCCCCTACCAGGATTCGAACCCGGGACCTCTTGGCCAATACCCAGCAATCTGAGCATTCGACCAAGGCGGCCGTGAAATATGTTATATCTAAACACTGCGACAAACTCTATCTGCCGCACTCTGAAACGTCAATTGACGATAATGACTAGGTACTTAATGTCAAAAAATGACAATTCAAAACTAGTCGCTATTTTTGCCGGGTCTATAATGAGGAGGCTGATGTATAGTTGATATATTTTTGTATTTATAGGTATATAAGGCTAAGGCTTGGCTGATGGAGAAGAAATACGACAAAGTCGAAGTGGGAACTGTTGAGGCGTTCCAGGGGAAAGAGAAGAGGATCATTCTAGTGTCTACAGTCCGCGCCAACTGCAAACTGCTGGATTACGACGCCAAGTATGGCCTAGGCTTCTTGGTCGACGATAAGGTAAGCTTAATAGCATACATACATAAATTACGCCTATATCCCCGAAGGGGTAGGCAGAAGTGAACTAGCACCCACGTTTCGCCAAGTATGTTAGGTCCCATGTAATAGGTGGCGAGCCTATTGCCATTTATCGGGCACAAAAGTCGCAGTACATTGCTAGGTGGTATAAGAGGGACGCTGCTGCCCATTACTCAGTAATGGACATTAATGCTAAATTTAATTAATTTTATTAGCATGCTAATTTTCACGACGTAGCATGCTAAATGCTATTGCTATGTTATTTGCTAAAATCGATTTTAATACGATAGCGCATAACAGTATTCGAGTGAATTCATTCGTTCGCTTTTCATGGATCGAAACTAAAATAATTGCATTAGCAAAATAATTTGATAAAAAATAGGTATTTGTACCTACGATAAAATCTGACCACTTATTTAATTTCAACTAGGTACAATACCTAAATACACTACATTTACGTTTACCGAATAAATATCAAAAATTTTTCTGTCTCCAAAGAGTATAAAAATACTACACTACGTTTCTGTATTAAATTCAGTCGTCCTATTCCTTCGTAAACCAGCGTGTCCGGTCGGGTCGAGTCGTGACACGGCACGAAATGAAAAATAGCATTATCACTATTAGCAGATTTATTTAGCATTAGCAGTCTTGGCGCTACGGCGCGATCGACTGCACGCACGCGTTGTGAGATAGCATAGCAGGCCGCTGCTATTAGCAGCGCGCGAAATGAAAAATAGCAATAGCAGTCTTATAGCACTGCGGCGCGATTGACTGCACGCGTTGTGTGATTTCGTATGACAGCAGGGAGCGGGACGCTTACGAATTAGCATTAATTTAATTTAGCAACTAAAATTAATTTAATGAATGCTAATAGTCCCATAGCAATTAAATATTATTGCTAATGCTAATTATTCCATCACTACCATTACTCATCACTGTTTTATCCTTAGTCGGCTTGTACGACACCCATGGGAGAGATTTGGGGTGGTGACAATTGTATTCTACTCTGCCGTCACCACACGGATGAGTAAGCTTAATAGGCCTGCACTTAATACATAAATAAATATTTCTATACATCACTGACCTCTATTATACAAGTACGCTAGACTGAAGGTTGTTATCCAAAACATGAAGCCAATTTGATTATCGCCATCTTGGCGCCGATTGCACTGGTGTACGAAGGTGAATGTCCACGGAACTAATATTAGAGGTGCATTTGTAATGTCAATTACAAGCAACAAAGTTAAATTTAGTACCCTTGCCGCTCGAGAGGCGCTTCAAATCGGCACAAGAAACATTTGACATTTTAGTAAACTTATTCAGTCCAGCGTACTTGTATGATAGAGGTCAGTGCTATACATACATATTACGTAAGTCACGTCTTTATCCCCGAGGGTGTAGGCAGAGGTGAATCATCCTCATTTCACCAATTAGGTTAGTAGGTTAGGTGTCGTATAAGGCGACTATGGGTAAAAAGCGATGCGATGAACAATGGGCAACAGCATTACTCTTATACCGCCTAGCAAAACTGCGATTTACGTGCCCGGTAGATGGCAATAGGCTCGCGACCTACCACATGGGACATAACATAATTGTCGAAACGTGGGCCCCAATTCACCTCCGTCTACCCTTTCAGGGACAAATAAGCGTAGCTAGTGGTTCTTTTTGTCTGTGGTTCTTTTGTATTGTTTTTACCGATGACTTATCAAAGAAACCCCTTCTTTGATTGGAGTTTGGATACATTTAATTGACCTTTACAGAGATTCAATGTCACCTTAACGCGAGCCAAAGCGAAGATTGTCATAATAGGCAACGCTGCTTGCCTCACCAGAGACATAAAGTGGCGCATATACATGGACGAGTGCAAATCACTAGGATGCTACTTCGGCCGCGAGACCCAACAAATCGAAAGGAGCGTCAAGACTTTAGTGGAGGTCACTACGACAAGGTTTAATAAATGTCGCATCACTGACGAGTTGAAACGGAAAAAGGAAAAGGACGCTGCTAAACAAAAACATGCATAAATGCACAAGTCATCACCCCGCCCTTATTCCATCCGATTGGTCTATTCCCAGTTACCCCGAATGCTTTTCCCCGATTCTGTAATAGCAGAAATCACTAGCGTTGGTTCATATACAAACATAACTTAACCAATCAACTTACTAACCCATATGTCGGTAAATGTAACATTTAAGATACATTACATTACATTACATAATATTAGGGGGAAACTGGGAATAGACAATCCTATTCATCACACCCATCACCTTCAAATCATACTACACAGAATACACCCGTCTTCAGGGGTCTCCTCTACTTCGACATCCATCAACATTCATGCCCAAATGACTTAACGACTTTCTTACATAAAGGACGGCAGGGTATGTTACCTGCCCGTCTTCTGTATAATTCATAATTATGTCTTTATGCCGAAAGCTTTACTTCCTTAGTATTAGTTGACTGGACTGACTACCATACACTGTTACAATTATAGTGATACAATTATACTTATCCACAGTGACATGATAATATTAATCAAATGACAACAATTGTAAAATAACTGTTTTACCATTAGCATAGTGAACGTCTGGTACTTTATTATTAACGTAGTATATTATTATAATTATATTACAATATATGGACACAACAGCATAGAATAGGGATGGTGACACTAACAAAGAATCACTGATATATTGTCAGATTATACTTGTGATTGATATTTATTTTATAAAAATAAAAGTACAAAACTTAGCAATCCGCATACGCCGCGTGACATCACATTTAGTTATCTCCATTTTGACATTTTATTTGCCAATCAAATTCACTAGTTCAATAAAGAAACTATCCTTTTTACGGAATAGTGACGTCATACAAACGCCATTGCTATTTTGGCGTTATGGCGGAAATTTTAAATTACATTATTCAAAATCGAAAGTTTTTACAAAAATATAATTTATTTTGGGTAAAGTAGACACGTAAGAAAAACACGGTGTAGTTTTTCAAAATTAGTCATCATTACATTGTATTATACATAGGGCCTGTTTCATAATCGACAAGTAAGTTCGAAGTAGCTTATTTGGCAGTTCAATTGACATATATTTCATATTACAACTGTCAAATTATCTGTGAAGTAAGCTACTTAGAACTTACTTGTCGGTTGTGCAACAGGCCCATAGTATTGATAAATTTTAAAACATAACAACTAATGAAAATTCTAGTACACACAGCATGCATAAAGAAACTATAAAGTGTATTCTTTTTTTAAAAAAAAATGATAATTTCTTATTTTAAAATTATTATTTGCTAGACAAAACATGTGTAATCAAAATTTTTAATTTAAAGGTTGTTAACAAATATGACAATAATTGTAAATATTAAGTAAAGTAAGAGCTTAAGCCATATGTGGTATGGAAATTAGATACCAGACAAATTCTGGACACAATAATTATACTATAAATATTGATAATATGTATACTATGATAATATGTATACAACCATGACTCAGGTTTCATGACCTTATAGCTAACCATTTGAATTAATAATCATAAATTAATCCGGTCTTCAATACATGTGATTTTTAGATATAGAAAAACTAAATAAATATTAGTATTTTTACTAGGCTATGCTAAAGCATGTGGTGCCTGAGGAGTATAAAATGTTTCCATTTTGACATTATGTCGTATTTTAAAGACTTAAGAAGAAACACAGTTGTCCCAAGTATGGAACACCTCACGTTATATGGGAAGAACATTTAATATATATCATTTTGATTTGTACATTTTTACAATGAAATCAGAAAAATTATTACAGTGAAATTTGTGGTTAGAAAAAGTTAAAAAAATTATAGTCTTGTTGCGGGAATCGAACCCGCGTTTTTGCAATCCTCTGTACTTTTTCTAACCACAATTTTGTTTGTAATTTAATTTATCGTTAGAAACACATTTTTTTATTGCAATACTATCCCATATTGCTCAGGATGTCTGAGATGAGTTTGTACATACATATGTGGGTATGCGGTAATGTCGCCGCATACTCAGCGAAAAAGGGAAGATCTTCCTCCGAGCCAGGTGTGCACTCGGGGACCGCGGTCCGACTGTACTTCGTCGGATCTTGTATATATTCTGAGTTCCTCCAGAAACTTTGTAATCGTGATTCAGGACTTGCTATTCTCGTTCTGCCTTAACACCACAGTCATTAGGTCTACAGTTGATTTGACTCCATTGTTATCTTGAGCTGTCGTACTTTTTGCTGATCAACCATTTCTCGGTTACTCGACACTTTGTTTACGTAGCGCTCTGACGTAGCCGCTACACATAAATCACGCCTTTATCCCCGAAGGGGTAGGCAAAAGTGAATCAGCACCCACGTTTCGCCAATTATGTTAGATCATGTAATAGGTGGCGAGCCTATTGCTATTTATCGGGTACAAAAGTCGCAGTACATTGCTACAGTGGTATAAGAGGAATGCTTACTTACCCACTTGTCACAAGTGTTATCTCATCTGATGACGACGATAGAATTGGTGGTTTAAATGTTAATGAACCACTTTAAAGTTTTAGCTATACATGTATACAATAAGGTGACAAAATATTTTCACAACTAATTTTATATTACATTTTTATAATAATGGAAAATCATTAATATTGATTCTAGGCTTACTTATTGACTTATATTATTACAGTAGATCTTAAATTTATATTACCCATATGTTTAAAAGATACATTTATATCAATTAGATTGATATTTCAGATTTATTTTTATAAATAAGCCAATTTAATGTGGTGGATATTTTAAAATGTGGACTACAGTATTTTAAACTATATGAATGAAATATATTTTAAAAATCGGTATAATTGTTTGTCTATTATTTAAAACTCTGCTACCCATTTACAGATGTCACGTTAGGTATGAACCTGGAACTCTTGGAGGACGTAAAAAGAGAGGAAGATGAGATGGATAAATGGTGTAAAGAAGGATATATTAAGATAGCAAAATGAGTGGATGAGAAATTAGTGGAGTATGTATAGAGAGTTGTGCCGACCCCGTCTAGAGCGCGATAATACGGGAAGAGATGTTTTGGAAGTTCCAAAACACTGCCCGTCTTGCGCGACATAGCGCAATAAACTAATGTGTGAATGAGAGGTGTCAACCCTCCTCGCTGCCAAAATTAAAACAAGTAAGTCCTGAGTAGCTTACTTGGCAAATCATTTGGACGTATATATAATAGTATAGTGCGTTTCATCTTATAGTTTCTATGCCGTCAAGTTGGTAGCATTGCAAGTAAATGATACCCATGTCAACTTTATTGCCTTACCTTTAATTCAGGGAGTTTTTTTTCAATTAACTATATAAACAATTATGCATCTATCTTATTATGATACTTATAACTACTAACGGTACTAAGTAGTAGTCACATATTGGTTTTTTTTATGAAAGTCATAAGCCAAAGCGCGTGAAAATTTGCGAGAACAGTTATTTCATGATGATAATAGTATGATAGCAATGATATAGATAAATATATTTATTATGGTTAACAATAATTGTGTTATTTAACATGTCTACATTTGACATTTCCTCACTCTTGTCAATCCTTAAATCGTTATTAGTACTATATTTACAGTTATAAAACTGAAATAAATATATTTTATTTATTTATCAAACACTTAATAAAACTGATACTGGTAACCCAATTTAAAGGCGGTAATCCGAACTTGTACACACTAATATTGATTATACGGGACCTCCTTACGTTTTTCACGTTCACAAAAGACGTTTGCATATAACACAATTAATCTTTCATCACTTTTCAATGTTTTGGACATGATTTTCTCAAAGATTTTCTATAAAACATAATAGAAATATGACTTACGCGTTGATGCCATTGACACACAGGGCAGCCATCATCACGGCATAGGAACTATAAGATGAAACGGACTATATAATAAATTTAGACTGAGCACTATCAAAATAGTGTTGTATCAAAACAAACAAATGCGTACGGCATCATTGAGTTATAATACGCTAGTAATAGTAGTTCAATGTACGGCATAAGGTTTACTTTGGAAGACAAATTATATCAGAGGAAAAACGAGCCGAGTGAGATAGCCAGAGTGGAGTTATCTGACCCCTTTTCGCAATTGCCTCCCCCACCCCTAACAAAAGTTGACATGACTATTATTATTAGAAGAGGACGAACAAACCTATTAGAAGGAACATCTCAGGCTCGTATTTTCGGCACTAGTGCTCAAGCGGTCTCAAAATAATGAAGTGTTATTAGTTACTTTATAAATGATCATTTAGTTGACACCCATAATATTTTAATGTAAAATTTAAGAAAAATAAAATACCAGGCATAGCTGTCTGAGCTAGACCCTGTTGTCTTCTCTAAAATGGAAGAATTTAAAAACAAACTAAAAAATATTGTAGAGATATCCATATGAAGAATATATCGATATTTAATAAGATATAGTACATCGAATCTTTAAGAATATCTATATTAGGGTCAATTCTGACATGATTCTCTAAACTTAAAACTAAATTTAATATCAGTCTCTCCTTTTCATTCTATATTGAGAATGACAGAGAAACACTGTTGTCAAATTAGTCTTAGGTTTAGAGAACCATGGTCAGAATCGACCCTATTTTCGAAATATCGAATAAAATGGAATCTGCTTCTATGCAGGCCTGGGAGCGAACAAATAACGTAGAATAGGCCAGCCCCTACTCATCCCATCCTTGGGTGTCGTAAAAGTCAACTAAGGGAGATTGCTCGGTGTACGATGTATATCAATAAGCACATTGGGGCACATTGGGGCACCGTGTGGTGACGGCAAGGCCGTGTGCGGACGGCAGAGTAGAATACAATTGTCACCACCCCAAATCTCTCCCGTGGGTGTCGTACAAGGCGACTAAGGATAAATCAGTGATAAGGAATGGGCAGCAGCGTTCTTCTTATACCACCTAGCAATGTACTGCGACTTTTGTGCCCGATAAATGGCAATAGGCTCGCCACCTATTACATGGGACCTAACATAATTGGCGAATCGTGGGTGCTAGTTCACCTCTGCCTACCCCTTCGGGGATATAGGCGTGATGTATGTATGTACATTGGGGCACCCGAATGGTGGGGGGCAAACCACCAACAACAGCATACCCAAAGAGGGTTAGTGTCAGGCAGACGGCCGGCTGTAAAACCTAAGCCAAAACCTTGAGCAGTATGGATTGGAATATTGTCATTCCAATCACTCTCTCCGTTCATCGGTCTCTCGAGATGGTCCGTTCCGTCTCTTTTATATCGATATGTTTCGATATTCTTAAATCGAATGAAATATATTGATTCCATTGGTATGGGATTCCTTCGATAAATCGAGATCTATTATCGATATAATATCGAGTACGGTGTTTGATTGTCATTGATTTTGATTTGATTGTTTGTTTGTTTTGCTTCGCTGACTTTGCATTTGCAATTTTACACTTGCCACGCCACGCTAAGAACGCCGGGAATATTGATAAGTGTAGATCTGGAACATTATTCACTGTTGGTTTAATACACTCATTAAAATGACGAACATTACTAAATGTGAATTGTGCTCTGAAAGTAATATTGAAGCTGATCATGCGGTGTCTGCAAATCATTTGAAGAATAAAGCTCTCTATGAATACTCCGTTGACCGGTAATGCATGTTTTAAATACTTCGTTGGACAGCGTTATTGCTTCCGAGTAAATCTTTTTACATTGTACGCTTCTTACATTGTGGGTCGGGATATAAATCATGTCACTTTAAGTTTTTAAACTAATGAACAGATTGTTCTCTGTTATCAACTATTTAAAATTGACCACGCAGCAACTGATTGGCATCACTGTGGACAATGACTATTATTGCCTACTTTGTAATATTATGCTCTCTTACGAAACAATACTGTGACCTAAACAATATCCTACTTTATACTAAGAACAGACAGACAATAATGTTACATATCAAAAAAATTCAACACTGAATCATACAATAAATTACAAACATAAAAACCATATTATAATAATATGATTTAAAGGTAATGAAAATTGAGTTATTTCATTTATTGTTTATTTTAATAGTGCCATGTGGTATTTTTTATAATGATGTTTATGGTATTTTTTATGAGCTTTTAATTTTAAATAATTTATTTAAATAAATTTGCTGTAGTTGCTCAATTAAAGCTATTTTATTTGTCAGTGTTGAAAGACAAATTTTGTGTTAACTAACTCTGGCTGTAAACTTTGTTAAACTCAGCATTTATAATGACAATGAAAAATATAAGATACATTGAATGGGTTCTTCAGAGCACACCAAGCTGTAGATATTAACAACTGCAGATGCTGCCCATACCAATGACTTAACATGCCTTCCGAAGCAATGAAGCTTCAAAGAATTCATAAAATACCTAGAGATCATGCATACCGGATGACTTTTTTTTCGGGTGTGCCACTTTCCTTAATCCCATAAAACAAACTATCTTATGCATTGTTAAAAATGTCCTCCACTCTCACCATAGTCGACTTCGCGAAGAACACCTCGAGCTGCATTTGTCAATGAAATGTGAGGTATCGTAGACGGTGAAGGTTTGACGGACTGAAAATTTTAAATCATCAACAATGTCGTAGCGACTTTGGTATACTTAATGTTTTAAGTGACCCCATAGACCCCATACTTTTTATTTTCTTTACTTTTCATTTGAAAATGGGCCGGTTAGTTTCTACTATGTACTAACTTAACTAGGTTATTTCAACAACTTCTAGCAACTTTAGACCTACGGTCTCCATAAAATTTTTGGTTCGTATAGTGATATGCAATCAAAAAACAATTGAAATACCATTTTTATTTTATTTAAAATTAAGATCACGGTTCCTAAGACAGTTTTTCTCTATCTCTTATAGTTTAGAATTTCCCCATACTGACCCGGAAAAAAATCTCACCGTGTATACTTTTAGTTTAGTTTAGTTTAGCTGGGCTTTTTCCACACTTAGCCCCCTGATTGGGCCATTGTCAGAACAGCTGCTATCAAAACAGCAATTGTATGTATATTTCTTCTATTCTTCTAAAGTGTATCATGACAGCTTGACATTGCAAACATTATCATTATGATTTTCTATACATACATACATACATAAATCACGCCTATATCCCCGAAGGGGTAGGCAGAGGTGAACTAGCACCCACATTTCGCCAATTATGTTAGGTCCCATGTAATAGGTGGCGAGCCTATTGCCATATATCGGGCACAAAAGTGTCGCAGTACATTGCTAGGTGGTATAAGAGGAACGCTGCTGCCCATTTCTCATCACTGATTTATCCTTAGTCGCCTTGTACGACACCCACGGGAGAGATTTGGGGCGGTGACAATTGTATTCTACTCTGCCGTCACCACACGACATATGATTTTCTTTTTGCAGGAAATTGTTAACAGGCAACAGAAAAGGCGTGATAATAAAATGTAATGTTAAATCTGGATTTAAGACCATTGTAGATTCTACTGAAGCAAAAATTAAAATATCGGTGAGCTTGTGGGTTTGGTTTAGTTACTCTAGTTTAGCTTGGCCTTTTCCGAATTTAACCCCCTGATTGGGTCATTGTGCATGTTATTCCATCCTCTTCCAACCATAAAATTAGCAGCCTTTTCAGAATGCTACCGGCTCGTTTAAGTTGTAAAGTTTGTGCGTTATAATTACATGGATCTTAGAATATGAAAAACAATTATTTAAAAAAATTAATTGCCATTACATAAATGTTATTCAGAGTTATTTAATTTCTTATCAAAATGGGTAAATTTCAAATTAATCACATATTTCCTTTACAGGTGAAACCTACTGAAGAAGTAAAATTTCGATTTAAAATTATGAATGACACTAAGAACAATGAAATGTTACTTGAGTTAGTTGAAATACCTAAGAACAACTTGAATTTTCATATGAACAAACAGGGTCAGTCCATAGGACAAGAACCACTGATATTGAAACCAAGTAAGTCAGACTAAAGCACTTCTACCATATCTATAAGCACCAACACTCAACGGCTGAGAAATTGTCATCATCCCTTATTTGTCCGGCAGGTGTCATAAAAGGCTACAGCTATGACTAATCAGCAGCAGCATTCCTCTTACACTATCTCGTAATATATTGCAATTTATATGCCCAATAGATGGCAATAGACTTGCCCTCTATTACATGGGACCTAACCTAATTGCCGAAATATGGATGATAATTCACATCTGCCTACACCTTCAGCGAAATATAGGTTTGATTTATACTTTAACTGTTTCTTATATCATTATTATGTACCGGTACTTTCAAATTTCCTTTATGCTGACTTTCGTTATGATTTTGCAGAAACAAAGTTACAGAAAGAAGTTAACGTGGCATTTCGGTCATCTAACATTGGCCAGTATGAAATGCCTATATATTTCTTAATTCACATCAAGAGTACTAATGAAAAAATTTTCATCACACGTAATATGGTGAGTGACTTAAACCTTATTCTAACAGGTATAAATACTTGGCTGATACTCAAAAACATAAATTTGTTAATTCCAAATTATTTTAGGTCCAGTCTGATGATTTTTGTTAGTGTAACATGTCCAAAATTACTTTAATCATAAGGCATAGTCAAGGTTTTTTACTTTAGAAGACACCCCTAAGTAGTTATGACTAGTATTATAAACTTTCATTATGTACTTACAAAATTCATAGCATAGTAAATTTAATAAGTATTAAAATGTGGCTAAATATAAATACACAACTTATGATTGGTGTGTAGTCACTGATACATGGCAGAATCAAGTAAATGGAAAAAGGAAATCCCCATACGTTTTAACAAATATCTAATCTACCTATCTGGTATTTTGATAATAAATAAAAAAAAATGATATAAAACTAATAGTCGCCTCTTACAATGACACACATTAGGTTTAAAAGAAGGCACTAAAAATATTGTTCTCTGCAATCATCACAATGGTAAATTATTATTTTTATTATGTATTTTATTATAATCAACCAGAGCTATTTGAGTGCGCCGCGACTCAAATTCAAAATTTTTATCCTAGGGTGTGGAATTCTACTAGCTACTGGAATTCTTATAGCTCAGTGTAGACTAGTAACCACCTCAGGGCACCCAAATAGTGGAGGGCAAACCACCAACAACAGCACACCCATAGGGGGTTGGTGTCAGGCAGACGGCCAGGTGTAAACCATTAGCTGAAACCTTGAGCTTTATGGATTGGAATGTTGTCATTCCAATTACACTCTACATTATCTGTTCCGCCTTTTTTCTATACATTGGTTCAACACTAGCAGCTTTCCAGTGTGATGGATGTTATGAATCAAAAGGGGGTGGATGGCTTGATGATGTCTGACTGAATGATGAATGGAAGAGGAAACATACAGCGCCTACCCCAAATATACTGAGAACAGGGCAAGGAAAAGAAGAGCTGCTTTTATTTGACATAGATTTTATTACTTCCTTCTGAATTGAAATATGTTTATGTATGAAAAAGTTTGCGTTTTGTAACTATAGATATAATTAGGCATTGAGTTATAAAGTAAACGTACGCTAAAAGTACGCTAGTAATAGTAGTTCAATGTAATTAGGTACAATTTTATACAGTGTCGATCACAAAATTATAATGTTAAATCCATTTTGAAAACTGTGTAGCTAAAACAGATTTAAAATGGATCACAGTATTAGTTTATTTAAAGACAAATAATTATATATATGCTGCTTTATTAACTTATTTTCAAATACAATGTTAATACATTTTTGCAGTCATCCTCGTAAACTAGTTGAGTTCTATTTTTTTATCAATTTCATATTTCCGCTACTAGCGTTTGTGATCAGACGGTTTCTTTTCTTGGTTATTATATTATTTATTTCACTAAAATTGCTTTTGTGCTCAGTGTTCAAGTGAGCCAAAAATAATACAGCATAAAACAAAACTAAGCAGAAGATGTAATTTAATTTCCCCCTTTGCATTGCAACAGAAAAACAGAATCAAAAACAATCTTTAACTATATGTCTTATGTTAACTAAAGAGAGAGACTGCTAGTTTCAGCTAGTTGCGTGCGGTCCTGTTTCGGTCAGCGTTAGTTCCGATTCATCGGGGAATTCCCTTCCTCGTTTAAGGTGAACGCACACTTACCGAGCCGAACGCCCCGAATCAACGAATTTATCGAAATCTTTATATGGAATCATATGAAATCTCGCAAACTTGCCGGAGTCGAATCGTCTGATTCGTCCGAATATGTCAAAAACTTAAGAATTCGTATGACGTCATCGACAAAAATGCACACGACGCGGACGGATCTGTCAATTCAGTACTATTTTCGATTCCTTCGCCGCGGATAAGTGTGTGCGAGGCCTTCGCTGACTTCTGCACGTTCGCCACCGATAATGTCACCATATTATCACCACCACGCACACTGAAGGAATCGAAAGTAGTACTGAATTGACAGATCCATCCGCGCCGAAGGAATCTAAGACAGGTCCGTCCGCGCCGAAAGAAATTCACTTGATGATCATCATCATCTGAATTCTGAAGTTTTTGAGAGATAAGGACGAATCGGCCGATTCGACTTCGGTATGTGTGCGAGGTTTCATATGATTCCATACAAAGATTTCGTTAAATTCGGCGCGTTCGCCTCGGATAGGTGTGCGTTCGCCTTCATCGGGGAATTCCCTTCCTCGTTTATGCAGGAATCTGCAGCTCTTAATCTCAACAGTCATAATTGTTATGATTGTAAATTAAATACAGTGGAAAATCTAAAATACAATAACACTCCATTGAAATCCATTTTTATTCTCTCTGTCTCTCAGTCTCATTTATAAGTTAGTTCAAGCGAGCAGGAAATAATACCCAACAACTTCGACAAACCAAGATGTTTATTTTACTCCATTAATAATCTCCAGTCGATCCGTTCTATTTCTTACGGCTGTCCCCTCCGCTTTCCTCAATCGGACGGAATGACAGCCTTCATTCAAAATGGCCGCTTCTAGCCGCGTTCAAAAGAACGCGTTCAACAACTTTTAAATCATTTTTAATTTAATTATTTTTAACAAATGTAAAGAAAATATGAATAAAAATCAAAATAATGATAAGCAAAACTTCCAAAGCTAACGCATTGTAGTCGATTTTGTTGACTGTGTTGATTGTAAGGATAATATATGTCATGAGCATATTTTATACAAATTGTTTAAACTTAACTTTAATATTCACACACAAAACTATTTCCTATGCGTAGGTATATTCTAATTCTACCGAACTGTGGAGCCAATGCGCTCGGATAGTATTAGCGTATTTTATGTGATATTTGGGGCAGTTGACTTGTGCGGGGTGACTGGGCCTTGTAAAGCTTTGGTCTCTTGTTGGTAACGCACAACGCTGCGGTATACGGTATGCGGACACAATTCGACACAATAATCGTATCAAAAACTACACTAGAATGGTATCTTGTTCCGTCGCAATATGCGTCTGCGACAAAGGGCAAATGCCGCATACCGCAACATTGTGCGTTACGTAGATCAAGACGCCAAAGCTCGACGTCGTGGTGAGTATGCCGAGAGGTTGGGTTGATTTAATATCACGTTACCATTGAACTACTATTACTAGCGTATAGAAGCGACACCGCAAACAAGAATTTTAGTGCGTGCGTTGATGCTCCGGAGCAACAACTCATTTAGTCATTCGCCAACGCTCGAAGCGAGTGCTTGCCGCAATTGTGGCTACAGATCGATCTAAAAATGCCTTTTTGCGTGTTAAAAACATGCAACAATCAATCAAAAACAAAACAACAAGATAGTGGTGTGTTAATTGTAACAAAATATTAATTAAAACATATCAAATATTAATTTAATAGCATAATTCCACATTTTGTATGAAAATCATAGATTATGAAAATTGAACTATGCAGACTGGACAATTAATTGTTGGTGAATTTTGTAACTTCGATACAACCTGATTATTTTGTATTTTTTTATTACTGTTTGGTTATCATTAACTATAATTTCACTCTCACACTAATGACTTGTGTTATGGATACTAGATAAATACATAATAAAGGGTTATACATTTTTATAAACAGTTTGTTTATGGCTAGTCAGGAATTGTAGTGATGAGTGTGTGTGTGTGTATGTGTCTGTCTCTCTGGGTGGATGGGTGTGTGTATGTGTGTGTGTAGAGGGGGAGGGCGGGTGTCAGTTTTAGTAACGTTTATTAAACGTTAATTTTAATGTTACCGATAGCTCTGTCTCTTTTCTATTTGTGATTTCCGTTTCATTACTCAAGTGCCGGTACAGCAGTTAACCTGAATTAACTATAACAGCGATTACGCACTACGAATCCGAGAAGATATGGAATATTTGATTTGACGGAAAGAAATCGGATGACCGATATCGGATCTAGTGCGTAAGTTACCATAGAAATAGTTCTACGGCTACCACGGACCATATTTTCACGGATTCGGATTGGTGACAGCTGAGTAAAATACAATTGTCACCACCCCAAATCTCTCTCGTGGGTGTCTTACAAGGAGACTAAGGATAAATTAGTGATGAGGAATAGTCGTTACTCTTACACCACCTAGCAATGTACTACGTCTTTTGTAACCGATAAATGGCAATAGGCTCGCCACCTATTACATGGGACCTAACATTAGTAGCGAAACGTGGGTTCGCCTCTACCTACCCCTTCGGAGATATAGGCATGATTTATGTATGTATGTAATTATATTTTGTATGTGTTTAATTAAAAAGCAAACCCAAGTTTTAAAATTATATAAAACTTAAGAGAAGATTCGTCTAGTTAACGAACGTGCCGGTTAGCCGAGTGCTATAGGCATCCCGCATCAGGATAATAATTTTTCGAAAATATCTCGACCTGTTTTTCTTTCAATGATAATTTTTTTAATTATATAATAATGTTCAAATAAAAATCAAAGTAGTAATTTTTTTTTATTTTAAACTTAAAACAATTCTTTGACTTTTCCTTTATTTCTTAACCATTTTATTTCTACATACATACACAAATCACGCCTATATCCGTAGGCAGAGGTGAACTAGCACCCACGTCTCGCCAATTATGCTAGGTCCCATGTAATAGGTCTTGCCACTTATCGGGCACAAAAGTCGCAGTACATTGCAAGGTGGTATAAGAGGAACGCTGGTACCCATTCCTTATCACTGATTTATTCTTAGTCGCCTTGTACGACACCCACGGGAGAGATTTGGGGTGGTGACAATTGTATTCTACTCTGCCACCACACGGCTAATTATAATTTTAATAATTTAATTTCTAAATACATAATAATAAGTTAGTATTAAACAAAAAATATGTTAACATATTTTTTGTTTTTCTAACTTAGATAAAATTTTATGATAAAAAGATAATGCATTCAAATTGGGTTCGTAGGCACTAAATCTCTGTCTCCTCTGCGATGCATAATCTATAAAGATATTTTTGTTAGACTGCGTTGAAAGAAACGCGTAAGCGCCATGAAATCGGCGGCGCTTGCGATGTTTTGGTCGCGAGAAAACTGTATTCTATCAGCGATCAGCGCTGCCTGTTTTAATACTTTGGTTAGACGATAATCGACTGCTAATTGTGTTAGCGTTTATGTTGTTTGTTTAGCGCTGCAGCATATAACTGATTCCACGCCACGCTCTCCCGCTCGCCCCGCACACCCCGCCACCGTAGGTAGATTCGAGTTGGGAGAATATTTTTGTTTGGCATAGCGTCTCTAGTTTAGTTTACTTTATAACTCAATGGCGGCCGCTGGATCGACAGTTTGAGACTAGCCGGGACCCGGGACATCGCCCGTTTCCTAGACGCCTGTACGTTTACTTTCCAAGTACTCGCTCGTTTAATTTATGCACTCCTATCAACCCCGGCGACATATCTCCCCCGGCGACATATCTCCCCCCGCCCAAAAACATTGGCACAAAATTGTATTGTCCTGATTTTGTATTGTTTACTCACTTCCCTAATATTTTGCAGGTTGTGTTTGTGGAGGAAAAACAAACTATCCACGAGAAATTAATCACTCCGTACACTCAAAAAAATATAATGGCAGATGTGCTAATAAAAACTAAAGCGAAAAGGTAATACCAAAATTATATTAGTTCCGATTGTCAGTTGCACATCATCATCATCACCAAACTTTTTTTAAAGTGCCCACTACTGAGGCACAGGCCTTCCCTATGGATGGAAGAATGTAGGGAGAATGGGCCATACATAACCCACCACAATGGCCCAGTGCGGGTTGATGGGTATTAATGACTGCAGATGCAGCCGGGACTAACGGCTTAACGTGCTTTCCGAAGCACGGAGAAACTCGATATTATATCATTAGGTACATACTACCCAGCATATTCGTTCCTCATTAGCGACACTATCGAATGGTGTAATACTATAGTAGCTTTTTATTCAAAATCAACGGGAGACGGATTTGGTCATGCAAACCCACTCGTAACCTTTAATCTGCATATACATTTAGTTTACTGAAAAGACTTATTTCAATTATTTAATGTTAATTAAAAATAATTACTATATATATTATAAAGCTGAAGAGTTTGTTTGTTTGGTTGGCTGAACGCGCAATTCTCAGAAACTACTGAATCAAATTGAAAAATAATTTTTGTGTTGGATAGGCCATTTATCGAGGAAGGCTATAGGCTATTTAATAACCGACTTTAACGCGAGCGACGCCGCCGGCGACCACTAGTATTTTTTATATTAAATTGTTTGTTAAAATTTTCATATATGACCCACAGAATAAGATATTGACATTTTTTCTGACAACTTGTCACTGTTTCGCAAAAATGTTATGTCGTTATTATGATTAACTGAATAGCTTAGATACCATGTCCTGTCTAATGTATTTAATGGATTTTGTTCTTATTATTGTTCGATTATTATTTTTGTTTTCAATATAATTAAAACGTAGATAAATAATTAATAATTAATTAAAAATTTTGTGTAACACCTATAATTAAGATTCTGTATTGTATAAATTGTATCTTATAATTGTATTGGTATATATCTTGTTGGTGTTAATAAATAAACATTAATTCCACAGCAACGACACATGTCAGTTCCGTATCCCCAAAAATTATAAGAACATTTACGCTGGCAACCTTGTAATGCGGCCAGATGCACCGAAAAAAATTCATCAACTTGCGGCCGAAGTGAGGTTAGTGGAAATTCAATGAAAGTTACGCAATGTACGCCCGAATTGTTGAAAAGTTTTATATATTCACATCAATTCTTTTTATTCTTACAGGGAAGTGTTTCAAACGGGGGTTACCAAAGATAATTACATTCGATTTTTCCACAATCTTCTGTGGTATGAAGAAACTATTATCAGAATTAATTTAAAGGTGAGTTTCATAGTTATTCATAGTCAGCAGTGTCAGACTTTAATTTTAGTATTTGCATATGTAATAATAATAATTCATTGTTTTCCCTTCTAGTAATTAAATCAATGAATTTATAGCTTATAGCTTTAAATCATTATCACCAGCCCTTTATCCCATCATTATCCTCTCTCTGCTGGGGTACAGGCCGTCCCTATGGATGGAAGAATATAGGGTGAATAAGTCCATAACCATAACCCACCACGCTAGTTCAATGCGGTTTGGTGAGTACTTCTGCAGATGCAGTCGAGACCAACGGGCTCACGAGCCTTCCGAAGCACGGAGGAACTCGGTAAAATATATGTTTGGTCACCGATCCTACGACTGACAATACGCCTCAGCGAACGTTGCATAGTTTATGCAGTCGCATGCCGAGCGCGCTAAGCCACTGCGTTATCAAGCTCCTCATAGTACCTACTTATAGCTTGAATAACGAGTTACAATAATTACATGTTCAGATGTAAAGAACATTAATGTAAATCTAGCTTTTACTTATACTTTTAACAGCGAAAAGACAGCATTTCCAGTTAAATAATTATACCTTTTTAAAAAGTCCTAAATTTTAACTTCTTTTCGCCTAGGCTAAAGAATAATTCAAATATCAAATCTAACCTAACATTGTCTTTGATAACAAACGATGTCTATAAAATATGCTTTGTTACTGAATAGTCCTTAAAAATTAGATTTTTAATTTTCAGAATTACAACATGTCCGGAGTCATGATCCAACGGAACAAAGATTTTCTGTCCCTGACTGTGCCCGGCCTCGCCGAAAAGCGGCCTTCGCTGATGCTAGGTTTGTAAAACGCATAGGCCTAATATAAAGGGCATATTTTTGGAATGTTTATATATATGTTAACTTTTATCTTATTTATAAGAAGGAATTCGTAGTTTTTGATTCATATTGTTGATGTGTGTGCTACACAATGTGAACCTTTGAAAACGATTTTTGCATATTGTGACATTTGATAAGTATTCCAAGATTTATTCGATGTTTGAGACGTTGATCAGCCTTTACCATTTATAAATATAGTATTTATAAATATAGTAATAAATGGGAAATCAAATTGTCATATCATACAAATATTTATATAGTATTTATGAATATAGTAATAAATGGGAAATCAAATTGTCATATCATACAAATATTTTGAGCTTATTGGCGATATGTGGTGAACTGTGACAGTAATATTAAATGTAATTAGTTTGACGACTATAACCAATTTGACCAAAGTTGTGAAATAATTTTTGAATATGTTGTATTTTGATTGCTTGCTAGCGAAATATAACGTAGAATATTCCAGTCTTCCATAGTTTACAGGGGTGTCGTAACCCCTGTTGTGTGTTGGCGATGGCACATTCTATTTATTTTTTGGTTCCAGGTCAGAATGGACGTATTTCATAATAAATTAATCATAAAATAAATTTTGCAGGTGATTTGTTACTGCTGAAGCCGCAAAATCAAGAAATCATGTTTGAAGCCGTCATTGCAGAGATAAACGAGAATGTGGTGTTTGTGAAAGGATTAAATAGAATGTAGGTTGATAACAGTAGATCAAATTCTAAGTTTTTAACCCTTTATTATTTCCACCACCATCTTATCAAAATTTGTCGGCATGATAATAATGTTAACTGCAATATTGTGTTCTGACAGTTTGTGATAAGACAGCCAGCCCTCTGTGGTTGAGGGTTTCAGGTGAAGCTCGATTCCATCTTCGGTCCGTATCGTCACTTACCATCAGCCCGGCTAGCATGACCACCGAAACATGATATGATACAGCCTTTCATCATAATGCCTTGGCTATATCATATATATATAACTATGTATCGCCTTGAACTGTCAAAAATCCATGATGAAGGCTAAGAACTTCTATGTCCAGTATTAAAAAAGTAGCAGTGATTTATATTTCTTTTCTCCAGGTTTTATCAATACCACAACTCCAAGGCGCTATTCGACGTAAGATTCTTTTTGTCCCGCATACCTTTGGAGCGGATGCATTTGGCAATCGACACCGTGATGAAATCCGGCCACGAGTCGAAAATTTTCCCAGTGGAAAATGTAAAAGTGCCTGCTATTAAACCAATTGTCGAGTAAGTAACTAACTTATTACCAAGATTTTGGTGGTTAGAAAAAATTATAAAAATTATGGTCTTGATGCGGGAATCAGAGACACGCCAGTGTCTTTGGTGGCCGAGCGGTCAGGCACCTGTCCGGATAGCAGCGGACGCGGGTTCGATTCCCGCCTCAAGATCATAATTTTTCGAAATTCTTTTTCTAACCACAAAAATATTTGTATTCATACTTTAATTGTGTTGTTCAACTTGCTGTGCTGTAGGTACGTTTAAAATTTAAGAGTCACTTTTTTTGTTTATTTTGAACAAAATGCTAATGCGAATGTCGTGTAGGTACTTCTACTCACACTTTGAACACTTTTCATTGATAGATCGACTGTTTTTTTTTATTTTTGGAAGATATACGTATAGAAATCGGCTCGCCCCCTGTTACATGGGACCTAACATAGTTTGTGAAACGTGGGTGTTAAACCATCCCTGCCTACTGATAAATACGCGTGATTTATGATTGTAATTATTGTATATAGTTATCAGACTATTCGCTGATCAACGATATATCAGTACGGCCAGCATTATCACCGAAACACAATATGATAAAGCCATTTTAACGCTTTGGACTGTCAAAGATCCATGGGTTTTTGACAGTTCAAAGCAATAAATGGCTGTATATCGTATTTCTGTGGTCATACTAGCCGGGCTGTTCTCGATAGTTTATGTGTGGCGTATATAAGCCTCTACAGACCTACCAACTATAAAATACATACATACATAAATCACGCCTATATCCCGAAGGGGTAGGCAGAGGTGAACATGTGCATCTGCATTGAGTGTTCCTTCCCTCAACCCCTAGTAAACCAAACGAAATTTATAGGAAATTTAGTAAAAAATTCTAAAAACCCATTGCATATTGCATGGGGTCACAAACCTTCAAAACTTGAATTAAAGCTGCCACGGCCAAAAAATACTACCATAATATTTATGCCGTGTGGTAGCGGCAGAGTAGAATACAATTGTCACTACCAGTGGCGGCTGGTGGGTCGTCGAACTGGTGCACTTTATTTGCTCTCTATTATAATGTTTATGCTCATTTTCACTCACACCACACACACAGTATAAAATAGAATCAACACACAAAACAATTACGTAATGTAAACAAAATACAGCACTGATACAGCGAAACTATACCTACTAATACCGAGAGGTCATCGGTCACCCCATAACATAACGCGCGCGAATTTCGCCAAACCATCGGGATTCGGGTGCTCTCGGCAGTCTTCGGTTCGCTCGTGCGGCGCACGAGAACAGTCTCATTTTTCGGTACATTTCTATGAGCTATTTTTGTTTTAGCTCGTAACCCATACAAGTTATATTAGCAGCCCTCGTGCGCTTGCCGGAGCGCACGAGAATATTTATTTACAGGGAAAATAAGTCTTATTAGCTTAGCAAAGCGCTTAAATTGTTTCGTCATAATTGGAAATGTCTTTTGTTATGATTTTGTTTGTTTAGAGAATAAATATTATTTAAGTAATTTAAAAATAAAGCTTCATCTTTATTTTTAAATAACTATTTTGTAATTTTTAAATCCTTAATATTATTATTTTCTTCTGAATTGGTGGTTCATCGCACGAACGCACTTAAGGTACAGCCGCCGCTGGTCACTACCCTAAATCTCTCCCGTGAGTGTCCTACAATGCGACTAAGACGAAGAATGGGCAGCAGCGTTCCTCTTATACCACCTAGCAGTGTACTGCGACTTTTATGCCCGATAAATGGGACCTAACAAAGTTGCCTAAACGATGGGTGCTAGATCACCTCTGCCTACCCCTTGGGGGATATAGGCGTGATTTATGTATGTATGTAATAATTGTAAGTCTTAAAAGTTAACAGTAAATCGTTTAATTTCCAGCTATTACAATATACTGGTAAGGGAGAACCCCGAACAACGTCAGGCCGTGGAACATATTGTGGCTGGCACATCCGGCAGCGCCCCCTACTTGCTACACGGACCCCCGGGAACCGGTAAAACTGTAACTATAGTGGAAGCTATTTTACAGGTAATTAGTCTTTCATTACACTATATATCGATACCACAATATCAAAATAAATTTATTCTTTATAAAGAGCCCAGTTATCTCTATACAGTTAGTTTTATGTACACACAGTTGGATTGTGACCCGAACCCCGATTATGTGAGCCTCTTTCAATCGCTTTCGTCTACCTGCCATTCTCACACTTTGCGATTATTCTCAATGAGTGAGAGTGACAGGTAGACGAAAGCGATTGAAAGAGGCTTACATAATAACCCGCAAATCTGTGTATCTGCGTAGATGTCTTTATTTTCATAAAATGCCCAAAATATTGCAGCCAATTTTAACCGTGCCATAGCGGCAGGGAAGAATACAATTGTCACCACCCGTGCCTCTCTCGGGTGTCGTAATAATAAAACGAGATCTGGGGGCCTAGACAAAGTAACATACCGACAAAGATAACGAAGTTCGATAAAGCAAAATGTATGGGATTTGACGTAAGTCGTCGTGAAATCACGTGACCAAAATCGTCTTCGTAAGTTCCTAGTTATGTTGGTAGCGCAAGCTAAGACGCTGTAGATAGTAAAGTAAAGCCGATCGTGACGAAATTCGACACGTTATCGTTATGAAACGATTGCCACTTGGCTATGGGCCCTGGGGGCCTGCCAAGTGGCTAATCCATTGGAACGTTTCGTTCAAGAGAAAACAACTTGGACCATCGTCGTGTCAAATTTAAAAGAAGCTGTCAAAAGTTGACATTTATATTCTATGCGTTCCAATAGATTAACCACTTGGCTAGGGGGATAGGCAGCAGCGTTCATGGTGCGCGATATAGCAAATTATGCGATTATTATTAACCATTTTTATTAATTTTCAGTTCGGGAAAGAGTAATTTTGCTGTGAGTTCCTTGAGACTTTGTAATTTTACCTAAAATTTGAGTTTATAAATGCAATCGATTCATATGTAAAATAAATGCAAGCTTTAAACTATAATAAATACGTTTTTCATTAAAAATTCATATAGTAATTAGTATCATTTATTATTACATAAATAGTTTTAGCATACAGAGAATGTAACAAGCCACAATGTATATGCATATATAACAGCACGACGGATTACTACCAACTGTGAATTTGCCTCAATCAATTTTGCACTTTATTTCAAAAGTTAATGTTAAAATTCGATTACTAATATTTATAGTGTCTGAACAATAATATTGTTTTGTATGGTCGGCCTCAGCAGTAGATTGACATTTCCTCTCGCCTGTCATGGTAGTTATTTAGTCGGTAGTATGACAGAGTCCTAAAGTATTGATGAGGTTGACCATACAAGTACAAGTGTATATAAATTAATACAATGTAGAGGAATATTTTACGCTAAATTTCATTAAACTGCATAGTATTACATCATTTAGAGCTATAAATAACATATATAACTAATAATAATATAAATATATAACTAATATTACTAATTAACTAACTTTGGAGCTTACGACCAACAAAGCACAATTTTTTGACGATTATTTACTAAGCATAAATTATATAGGTGTGTAGGCAACACCACGTCAACATAACGCCTAAAATTGTCGAACAACCTCAACCAATGTTTCTAAAAATGTTGAAATACAATCTTAAATGCGGCATTAACAAATACATCAATGTAACAAACAATTATGTATTTATTGAATACACATAGTTATTTAAATATATTATACATATAAACAAAATTGTTAAAGTAACCGTTTACAAGCTATGTTAATTTTTGAAAAATTTTTATTTTTTATTAATATATAGGAAGTGTGGTCGTGAGCTCCTTCAAAAACTAATATTGAAAATTTCATTAATTGAAATATTAATTCCTACAGTTTTTCTTCAACATTTCAGCTAACAGAAAAGAATCCTTCTAATCGTATTCTGGTGTGCACCGATTCCAATATGGCGGCCGACCACGTGGCGACCATGTTGATCAAGTACACGCACATGTTCGACAGTGAATATTTTATGCTGCGCGTTAATTCAAAATTCAGAGTGTGGTGAGTAAAATTTTGTTGGTTACAAATCATATAAAAGTACTATATATTTTTTGTTTTTTCTCTCTTTATTTTGAAGGACTTTTATCTTTACAGACATGTCAGTCCTATCGTGAACTTATATACTAAATTAACAAATCATATGATATATCCTAATAAGTTTTTATCGGAAGACAGTCGCGGCAGACATATATAGCGATACAGCAATCTGGCCTCCTCGAACTATATATTAATAAATATTTCTCTATCATCTAGCACAAAATGACTGACTTAAACACTTGTGTTATGGATTTTAGCTATTAGATCTATCTATTTGACCAAACCGGCCGTCCAGCTATGAACACTTTTTTTCAAAGCTAATATGGGTCCTAACTTAATTGGCAAAACGTGGGTAAACTAAGTCACTTCTGCCTACCCCTTCTGGGATATGTAGGCGTAATTGATGTATGTGTGTGTATTTATTATTGTTTTTTTTTCAGGCAAGTGCTGCCCGAATGCTTGATCCCATTTTCTAATGGGAGCAGTTTCACCGACTACGAATCGATTCATATTAATGATTTAGTGAACTATCGTATAATCGTCAGCACTCTGTCTCACGCTGCTAAGTATTGCAAGTATGTATCTTGATTATGGTTCTCTTATAAATGAAGCACTTTCAATGATTTTGGAAAAAAAAATACAGTTTCTATCAGTATAGTAGTGATTTAGATTGGCCAATGAAATGTCAAAACCGTGTTCACGAAATCGTGACGTCACGCGGCGTTTGACCAAATATGGCGGATTGCTAAGTTTTGTATTTTTATAAAATAAATATCAATCACAAGTATTATCTGAGAACAAGTGATTTTTAACGAATCTCCTTATCCTAAATTGTTATTATAAATCATTATATCAGTGATTGTTTGTTGGTGTCATCATTCCATCCCATCATCATGAAGGTATCGCATCTGCGTGTATTTATTAATTGTAATTATGTTTTTCTGCAGCGAATTCAAAAGGCAGAAACAACCGATACCGATCACCCATCTGTTTATCGACGAGGCGGCTCAGGCCAGTGAGCCCTCGACCCTCATCCCCGTGAGTGGGATGCTACGCCGTGGGGGATACCTGGTGTTGGCAGGCGACCCCAAACAGCTTGGACCCGTCACCATCTCGAAATCAGCGAAAAAAATCGGACTAGGTCACTGTTCACTACTCACTGACTCACTCGGCCTTGCCTACACGCTTTAAAATTCTAATTTGCACTGACATAGCACGAATACGTACACACTCACCCCTGAATACTGAAACGTTACTCGAATTTTGAGCACATTGTCACCACCCCAAATCTCTCCCGTGGGTGTCGTACAAGGCGACTGAGGATAAATCAAATATGAGGAAAGGGCAGCAGCGTTCCTCTTATACCACCTAGCAATGTACCTACTGCGACTTCTGTGCCCGATAAATGGCAATAGGCTCGCCACCTATATATCACATGGGACCTAACATAATTGGCGAAACGCGGGTGCTAGTTCAGCTATGCCTACCCCTTTGGGGACATAGGCGTGATTTATGTATGTGTGTAGAATTTGTATGAATAAACGTCAATTTTGACAATACGTAAATGTAAAGCCAGACTTAAACATTGAGTAGAGTATCAGTATTCGGGGTCAGTGTGTCTCGGGCCCACTCACTGAGACTACCGCCTGCACCCTTGCCTACACGTTTTAAAATTCTAATTAGCACTCACTTACATAGTGCATGCATACATAAACACTCACAAACAAACGCATGCGCGTACGCATTCTTTGACACAAGCTTTCGCATACGCGATTACTGACCCTGTCACAACATGTAAAATATGCGAGCGCCTATATATATTGTTACAGTAAAACTGGACAATTATGTTGTGGATCCCGAAACATTGTGCCTCTTCTTATACAAATACTTGTAAGCAATTCAACCACACAACATAATATGCAATCGTTTCCGTACATAGGTCGCCACAATAATTGTTCTGTTGTACTAATAAGCTTTTGAGGTATTGATTCAGTTTTGATTCTATACCTTAAAATATTACACGCCATTAGATATCGCTTCTTGTATATAAAAAAGGCATAAATCACAAACGCTTTTAAAAAACAAAGAAAAATGTCTAACGTACCTACTCAGAGCCGTCAATTAACGTTAATGAGTAGTTGATACAAAAAAATGTTCATTTAAATCTAGACCATAGACTTGCCAAGGATAGAGACTAGTTTTGAATCTACGAAAAGCTCGTTAAAGAACCATTTACTTTAAAATTATGTGTCTGAGTACCCACTGTTAGTGCTATGAAGTTATGCATTTTTTACATAAACGATAATGTACTCTCTCATTTACAAGCCGAATAAAGTATACTATTTTTATTCAAAACTAAAAGATTAAATATTGTCAATGGTAAAACAGACATCTGTTATCTGAATAAAATAGAGAAATTGCTGCAATTCTGATCCTTAACTCAGCTTACCTAGACTCCAAAGTCATAAAAATGTAATTAAACTCGGCATTGTGATATATCATTGAGCATACGTTTCCAGTTTTGTTTAAGAGTTGTTTAAATCTGATGTTGTAATTTTTTGGTCAATAGTTTGTGGCAGAGCCAGCATCTGCGTGATTTATGAATATATGGTTTCTGAATACTTTGATAATGGGTTATCTATTCCATAACGTCAAAATGTCTATGGATTTTAGAGTTATCGAACTGATAAGTCACCGTCAAAATGTATTCAGAAACCGGGCATCAAACACTTCTTTTGATTAAGAAGTGTTTGACGTTATAAACACTTTTTTGTAGTGACACCGCTAATTTATAACGTACAGGCTTGTCGCTGATGGAGCGCTTAAAGAATACATGCCCGCTTTACGCTGACGAGAGAAACGACCCCAATTACGAAGTGATGCTGCGTAACAACTTTCGCTCCAACAAGGACATCTTAGAACTGCCCAATGAGTTATTCTACAAATACCAGCTTAGAGTAAGTAGTGAGCGCTAACACAGTATAAACAGTAATACGTCTTCATACAAACTGGCCGCTGCCCATTAGAATTTAATTATAACACTAGCGTCAACGCTGAGTAGGTTAATAACTCGCCGACAGGCCTCAGATAAACTACTGTTCTATACTATGACACCAATCTATGATCTTTTTTTTAGTCCAACCTGGCAAAAATATTCCGTGTGGTGACGGCAGAGTAGAATACAATTGTCACCACCCCAAATCTCTCCCGTGGGTGTCGTACAAGGCGACTAAGGATAAATCAGTGAAGAGGAATGGGCAGCAGCGTTCCTCTTATACCACCTAGCAATGTACTGCGACTTTTGTGCCCGATAAATGGCAATAGGCTCGCCACCTATTACATGGGACCTAACATAATTGGCGAAACGTGGGTGCTAGTCCACCCCTGCCTACCCCTTCGGGGATATAGGCGTGATTTATGTATGTATGTATGGCAAAAATATATGTTGATATATCGTCGTTGATACTGCAATACCGCGTAACCATACATACACAAATCACTCCTATATCCCCAGGGTAAGCAGAGGTGAATTAACACCCACTTTTCGCTAATTAAGTAACCAGCCCTGGGCAATAGCTACAAAAAATAAAAAATAAGATTTACCGCGTCAATTTTTTCACATATAAACGCGTCAAAAAGTTCAAATTTTAAATGTGGCGTGTGGTGACGGCAGATCAGAATACCATTGTTACCGTCCTCCATTCCTGCGGGTGTCGTACAAGGCTTGCCACCTATTGGTACTACACCATGGGACCTAACCTAATTGGCGAAATGTGGATGTTAATTCACATCTACCTACCCCTTCTCTTCTACGACCATAGAAGAGGTGAGTGGATTGCGTGAGAAATGACATGAATGCGAATGGAGTGAATGAGGAGATGACAGCTAACAGGAGTAAATGGAAGATGAAAACCCACTCCGTTGACCCCGAATGGAGTGGGATGTAAGCAAGAGATGATGAAGTAAGGTATATGAAATCTGCAAGGTGTTTACTTTTGTCGTCATAATTATGACAAGAGAGCAGGACATAAGCATCTGCGCTGAGCTTTGCTTGCGCCTGTGTTACCTGTACCGCTGAATTCCAACATCAGCTATTTCATCACCTTTCTTTTTCATAGCAAACATAGATTATAGTAACCGTAAAAGAACTTAGGCCCCTTTCATTCTTCTTTTTTTGCCATTTCACACTAAAAAAATATTATTTGCGCTGCTAATTTTAATGACGGCATTAAACAATGTGATATATCTTATGATGTGTTCTAGGCTCACGCAAAACAAAACGATTACCTAAGCACCGTCAACATTCTGGGCGAGCGACCTACGTGCCGGGCGATTGTCTTCCACGGAGTTCTGTCCAAAGAGCAGAAGATGGGGAAATCGCCAAGGTGAGTACGGGTTCGGAAGGTCAAGTGTTGAGTTAGGGCCGGTTTTTTGATGCATAGTTGACTCACCCAATTGTTAAAAAAATATTAGTAAAGGTTAAATATCAATCTGATATTATTAACCATTAGTAACAATTTTTAACAATTGGTTGAGTTAACTATGCATCAATAAAACCGGCCCTTACTAAACCATCACATGGTTATTCAAGTATTACGTTAGCACTTTGTACGTATTTGCTTTGTTTATTTTTGGGGAAAGTCCGGATGACAGCTGTAACATTTTATACTTACTTTTTGTCATTCTCTACGATAAGTGCGTTAGGTTCGTTGAAGTTCTCTATTCCAAGACTTCCTTATTTATAGAGTTATAACTCATCATCATCATCCAGCCGGGATGATGGTGATGATGAGGTATAAAGGAAGGAATATTACTCTTGCCTTTGCCGATATATCTCTCGTATTTGCTTACACCTTTCGATAGTATATTTGATATTGTTATTTATGTTTACAGCTTCTTCAATGAAATGGAGGCTCAAATTGTACAGTTGTACATAACACGTCTGGTGAAAGTCCACTCCATTCAGCAAGAAGACATCGGTATTGTGACACCTTACATACGCCAAGTGAGTGTGTTCAAATGGGACCCAACATTAGCTATCGAAATGTGGATAAATACATTTCTGCCTGACCCTTCCGGGAATGTCATTGTTCCTAGCCCTTTAATTTTCTCATTGCAGTGGAACAGCCCTTTCCTATGGATGCAGGAATTTAGGGAGAATGGGTTATATCCAACTTGTAACAGAATCTACTGCGACTTTTGTGCCCGTTAAATGGCAATAGCTCGCCGCCTATTACATGGGACCTAACATAATTGGCGAAATGTGGGTGCTAGTTCACCTCTGCCTACCCCTTTGGGAATATATGCGTGTGATATGTATGTTTGTAAAAATTCAAATTTGTAATAGTAATTTTTGAATTTTCACGTAATTGACGTCTCTGAGTGCGGCAGTTAGCATGCTACGGTGAAAAAGCAATCATCATCATCACCAGCCCTTTAATGTCCCCACTGCTGGGGCACGGGCCTTCCCTATAAATGGAAGAATATAGGGAGGGGGAAAAATGCAATATTTATTCATATTATAAGAGTAACTACTAAACTTGAACCTCTCCATGCAGGTATACAAGTTTAAGCAGTGGCTGCAAGTGAATGACTTGCACAAAATCGAAGTGGGAACTGTGGAGGCATTCCAGGGCAAAGAAAAGCGTGTCATTCTGATATCGACCGTGCGCGCCAACTGCAGCCTCCTCGACCACGATGCCAAGTTCCAGTTAGGGTTCTTAGTAGACTACAAGGTGAGGCAAAGGAAAATTCACATAATGCCATATGTATTTTCAAACATATTTTTATTGTCAGTGTTTTACGGCGGGTCCTAATATTTTATCTTGTAGATAGACGTACTACAGCTTAGTTGCTTAGCAACTTCTGTTATTTATCGTATCATAACAAAAAATGCCAGGCAACTAAACTTTAGTAAGCTTTAATTTTAACAGTAGATAGAATATAGGGTGCCGTGTGGAATGCTGATGGCAGAGCAGAATTCAAATGTCACCACCCCCCAACTCTCCCGTGGGTGTCGTACAAGGCGACTAAGGGTTAAGGCAGCGACGAGTTATGGGCGGCGTTTCTCTTACACGACTCAGCAGTATGTATACACTGGGTTCACGTGCTTGATAGAATAGCAATTGCTCGCCACCTATTACATGGGACCTAACTTAGTTGGCGAAACGTGAGTGTTATCACACCTCTGCCTAACCCGTTGGGTAGAAATAGGCGTGATTTATGTATGTATTATGTATTATTCAAAACATGTTTTTGTCTGTCGAAATCTAAAGCTTTTACAAAATATAAGCTTTTATTTATTTTGGGTAAAGTAGATAGGAAAAACAACGCGGTGTTGTTTCAAAATAAGTTATTATCATGCCTATAGCGACTTGACGGCGTCTTATTTCAAAGTACCTATTGGTTTAAGTAGCCGAATATGAAGTCCACAGTTTGAGGTTTCTAATCTACGAAATGCGTTTAAAAATAAGAAAGACGCTTTTTAAAACACGTTTACCATTTTACTTAATCAAACTGATTAGCGATTTTGAAAAAAATAAGCATCACTTGCCTATTGCCATCTATTTGACACGAACATTGCAGCATATTGTTAGGTGGTTTAAAATGGGAGCTGTTGCCGATTCCTCGTCATGTTTTTACCTTGGTAGTTCTGTGAACAACCTGGGACAAACAGCTGTGACTTTTTTTATGTTAGACAGGGAAGCTCTTTCCCTTCATCTCACCTGATGGTAAATGATGATAAGGGCCGAAGATGGAATCGAGCTTCACCTGGAACCCTCGACCATAGAGGGTTCAGGGAGGGAGGTGAGAGAACACACAACTTACGAATGCTTATATCATTGCAGAGATTCAACGTCGCCTTGACTCGCGCCAAGGCCAAGGTCGTCGTCGTGGGCAACCCCTTGTGCCTGGAGAAGGACTCCAAGTGGCTCAAGTACATCCAGAAGTGCCGCGAGTTGGGCACCTGCTACGGCTTCGACTCGGCAAGTGCCGACAGCGAGGGGTCCCGTCAGCAGGTGGTCGATCGCATCACTCCGATGCTGAAGAGTCTCAGTCTCACCAAAAGTAGAGTGTAAGCGGTACAGGGTTGCTTGTGACACACCAACAACACCACAGGACTAGATATTTTTCAGGTGAAGCTCGATTCCATCTTAGGCCCTTACCGTCACTTACCATCAGGTGAGATGAAGGGCACGAGCTTCCCTGTCTCACATGAAAAAAGATATCTAACATCATAAATAACAACGTTTGTTTTACGAGTCTTAATTAGGGAACGGAACCACTTACTCTTAAAAGGGTATTTGTTGGTGTTTGTAATAGACTTGTTTTTAAAAACCCTATCAAATATGCAAGGTTTTCATAGATTTTCACAAACAATTGCTAACATAATAGAACAATAGTACATTATGTACCAAGGGCGATAAAACAAGGAACGTTTCAGATCGCAAGTAACTCAGGGGTGACATAAAACTATGATCGTACCCTCTTTATCGCTCTCGCCTTCGGCTCGGGCGTCAAATACTTTCGATCTGAGACATTGTTATATCGCCCTTGGTATATTATAATCAACTTTTATTGTACAGTTGGTACATTTTTCAATCTTGTTTCATTCGTAAATGAAAGGAAGATGCTGCAATGGCGGGCTGTTCAATAATATAAGAATTATTAACGTCTGAGCGGTGGATTAAATTATAATTGACTTTTCTATGAAAGTAATTGCTGACAAATTGTCAAAAGTTGTAGAACAAACGTCCTTGCTTATGGTGTTAAATTATCTGGTCCTGCGAGTTTGCTGGTACTTTACAATTAAACCTGTATAATCCCCGGCACATAAGTTGTCCTAAGTAAGGCGTTTTCAGGTATTCATCGAGCATAGCAAAGCAAAGATGCAACGCCCGCTTTCGCGCGTTCAAAATCCATGTACAGTGCCTGGCGATAAATATTGCACATCGACTATTTGAAAGAGTCTCCGTCGTAAAAACCCACCTATAAAGTACATAGTTCTGAGTTCAAATTCTGATAAACGGTAAAGCTAATAATAGGCAGACATAAAAATAGCATTAGTACGTATTCGGAAATGCGATGATTGCACATGTGCAATATTTACCGACGGGTAAATTGTATTTTAGACAGTTTTCCCTCAACTATACCTGCGCAGACGACCGCCATTTTGGTTCAACCTACGTGCCGGGATCTGTACTCGTTTGGAGGTGTAGCACGTAATGCATCTGAGATTGTATCATATCTCTATACTCTGGACATTATGACATATTGTAAACAATCTTATTCAAAAGATGTCTTTGTATCTACAAAACGCATTTGCAAATAAGACAGATGTGTGTCATCAATTATAAAATATTAAAACCATTTAATAAGCTACTCTGTAGAAATCGGTTTCATTTTACATCCATAATATGGACACGCCTGTATTCCACTAGGGTGGGCAGAGATGACTTTTTCTTCTTCTTTCTTCTCCATTCAATCTCATTCTTTATACATGCCCGTCGGTTTCGGGTAGGTACTCTTTTATTTTTGTACTTTATACCAAAAGACAAATCAAGATTGTTTACATTTTGTCTATCGCTATAATGGCTGGACCAAATAAGTGTGTAGAAAATTATGAAAGCCACCGCGTATACGCGTTACGAGGCCCGGGGTATACAACCTTGTCGAAAATTGTAAAAGCTTCGTCAAGTAAAATATACAAAAAATCTATTGATCGATCTAATTTGTTGGATATCAAGAAAACAAAAATTATATATCTAAACGTGACTATTAAAGATACAAAGCTATAAACAGTTCAAGACAAATTGGTTACTGCCAATTTGTCACCCGTAAGGTTTTTAGCAAGTGGTGATTCATTCATTAGCTTACAATGTACTTTCGGACTATCTAAGCAAGTTATAAGTAAATAAGTTCCAGAAATTTGTGTAGCCATCGTAGATGCCTAAAAGAAGATTAATTTCCCAAAAAACTTCACTGCTTATAATATATATTTTAATAGTAATTTTAAACTTGAGCTGCCCACAATGTCGGAGAATTTAGAAAAAGTTATCAATTAAATTGAAAACTTTTTCTTCCGTCCACTCCATGGTGCTAATTCGACGCCCGCGCCGACGTATTCACAGCACGCACTTATACAGTATCAGCACTAATTTCACAAGATGGTGCTAGTGTTGAATGATGGTGATGGTGACGGTGATGTGAAATTTGGAAATTAGGGGATTAGGAATAGGAATTATATTATTCAAAGGCTGGAACAGATATGCTACGCGTTACACCTCCCAAATGAGTTTACGCTGCTTTATAAAACATGTGCCATTCCGTATTTAGACGTAGAAACGTTACGTATTCTCTTGCAATCAATCATTTGCAGTATTAGTACCGTAAGTCATTACATACATCGCCCTCGTGCGAATACATTTTTACTATACAATTATAATATTAGAAGTAGAATAAAATGATCAAAGATATGGGGACTCGGTATATTATTCGATGTGAGTCCTCTTATAGAATAAGGTATTAGTTTAAGATACATGTTTTATTATATGATATTTTGTCTCTCTTTATGTGAATCAATGTGATTTAATGTTTTACAGTAGGAGATTCCGACATTGTCTTAAATTGTAAGTCAGCCTATAACTTAAAATTCATTGGTGCAGACATATCGCTTACATATAAGAAAATAACGACACAATTACAAGAAATGAAAGAAACAATGTCCGTGTTATTACAAAAAAATACGTGTTTTGGTCAAGAGGTGTTTAAAACTGATGTTGTCACTTTTTGTCAATAGTTTGTGACAGGGACAGCATGTGATTTAAACATTTCTTAATAACTCCGTTCAATATGACTTAAAAGCTGACTTATCCAATGTAACTGGTTACATGGCTCTTTTAGTTGGTGTATTTTTTGATGTAAGAAGCGACATGCCTTTTTTGAAAAATGCTGTGCTGAAATGCGAAGCACGGCAATGATTTATTCTACTTAAGTAGAAACAGTGATATATTTTCTAATTATAATGTGCAAGAAATTCTTATATAATCTTGATACGAATTTAGAGAACCTTTTGTACGACGAAAGACTTGTTAGAACAAATTACACTTTAAAATGTAAATTTCTCTTGCATTGATTGCACTACTGTAACTTGATATTGTGCAATATAATATTGTGCTATACAATTCAGTATGTGTTCGTATCAGCCCGGCTAGCATGACCACCTAAACACGATATGATATAGCCATTTATCGTGTTGAACAGTCAAAAATCGTCGGGTTTTAACACTTAAATAAGCCTGAATTGGTTAATTAAATAAGTTTCTAAGGCTATTTCATAAAGATATAGCCATTTATGGCTTTGAACTGTCGAAAATTCAATGATTTTTGTAAGTTCAATGCGATAAATGGCTATATCATATCGTGTTTCGGTGCTCATGCTAGCTGGGCTGGAGTAGATATTTAATTAAGCCGGAGGAACAGGTTAAACTAAGAATAAATAAAGTGGTCTATTTGAGGCTCCTTCTTAGTTCGCTATGTCAAAGTTCAATTAAGGTCTGTGTCAATTTTAGGACATCTCTACCCGTTGATTGGTCGGTTGGTCTGTGCAGTATCTCTACTTATCATTATCAATAACATAATGTCTGAGCGGAACACTCGATATTGGCGATATCATAAACGCTCCTGCACACGATGCCGCCACCGCACCGTCACCGTGCCGCTGCCACCTTTACACTGTAGATACGCGCCGCGCAAAGCACGCCATCGCCATCGCCATGGCTGCAAGGTTGAAGTTGGCTTGTTGGCGGCGTCGACATCCTCCCAGCCCTTGAAAGCTCTTGGATGCTTTCAAGACAAGTTGCCTCCCGCTCACTTTCTGATTGGCCGTCCCTGAAAACCGACTGAGGCGCTACCAGAGACTTGAGCAGATACGCCAGCACTTCTGGGAACGGTGGAGCAAGGAGTACGTTTCTGAGCTGCAGACAAGGGCTAAGTGGAAGGAGCAAGGGCGTTGTACGGTCCCTTGTGACGTGTCACGGTCGCCACTTTGTTCGGGAATAGACGAACAAGGAAAGAAAACTAGATTTTCACTTTTATAGGTTTACTAGAATATTAAGAGAAATTTGAATAGTGAATGTATAAAGAAAAAAGATGGTGTCCTTGCGTGGATCTCCTCCAACCGTAGGTACATAGGATGACCGAGGCCAATCGCGGTCGCAGCAATATGTGCTTAATGTCGATGGCTGCAAGGTTGAAGTTGGCTTGCGGCGTCGACAACTAACAGCAGTATAGTGTTTGAAGGCGCGGGAGCAGCGCGGTGGCATGCTTTACGCAGCGCGTATCTACAGTGTAAAGGTGTGGCAGCGGCACGGTGACGGCGCGGTGGCGGCATCGTGTGCAGGAGCGTTAAAGGAAACGCCATAGCAAAAATAAAAAAGAAGAAGAATAACATAATAACATTACGGTTGGATAAACATTGATAAATTGACTGCCATCGAAAACCATCCTTGGCCATCGCACCGTTTGGCTCATCATAGATCGCCATTATGATGGTCTATAGCCTACAAGAGATGTCAACTTTTTTGCGATAATTACATTATAATAGGTAGCGAGCACAGAATCTGCCTCAATATAATATGAGACCTATACTTTGTTTCATTTTTTTTTTTCTGCACTCGGCAAATCTGACAATATGTCAAATGTTTTATTACCTGGGTCTAAGTCTAAGTATTGGGTCGAGTTATGAGATATCTAGGGTAAAGTAAGGAACAACATACGTATAGTCTGTACCATCTAACTTGTCTTATTTGGTAAACAGTCCTGGCACACCTTTTTATTGAAAATGCAGCATTAAAAATCGACTGATAACTAGATTCAATAGGTTTCAGTCTATAATAACGATTTATTGTACGAGTTGTTGTAGGCTTTGTTATTATTTTATTTTTTAATTTGTGATTTTAATAAAAAAATTGTGCCGTGATTGTTTACCAAATAAGACAACTTAGGTGGCTATAATACCCAGATAGCTAGAATTAGAAGTGTACCCACCTTTATAAATATTTGTCAAAAAATTAAGGTTTGACTGCAAGGTACAGTTGGAGGCAATGCTATGTTGCCACGATCAGAGGTCATTACTTAAGCGAATAACTATCCATCTGAAAATATCAACCGAACTATGGTCAATTTGTAATTGCAAAATACACTTGCATACTCGCTAGAAGTTTGACCTTAGTTTGAACAGCATGTATCTCTGTGACTCATGCTGTTCTTACAAATAATTAAGACTCCCTGTGAAATCACCTTAACTAATCGATTTTGATTTCTCTTACTTGATTTTAGTAATTACTTTCTTTTTACGAGTTTGGAATTTATTATTTCTAAATAAAATTAGCAAGTACCCGCATAACTGTTTTCCCTAAACAAGCATAATGTACTAGTTCATATTTGATAGGTAGTAATGTTATAAGCAGCTTTTTGGAAGGCGAAAGTATCAAGATGGATTTCAGGGTCATTTTCGAATATTTCCTGAACAAATGTTCTTAGAAATTATTTTTAAATGAAAAGAAAGAAAGAAGAAGAAGAAAGAAATACATTTATTGAATGAACAATAGTCATAATTTTTATTGCCTTTGACTGTACAGATTCAACTTTATCAATAAAACCTTATGTTTTTACGACATATTTTTGATATTTTTTTAATAAAAAGAAAATGTTCTACTCTAATAATAATAACTTTCACGATGAGTGACCCTAGATATTGTAGCGCTGCGTCGCTAATTCTATGGGTAGTAGCTAGTATTTTATTTTATCTTGACTGAGCCCATATTCTTATTCTGGGCTCTTTATCAAATTATCATATTTTTGTAATAATCATTTACTTTTGAGACTTGTCGGTGCTCAATTATAAAATATGTTACCGTTATTATTAATAAATGTCTTATGAGTAATTAATATGTTTAGTTTTATTTCTCTACCTAACTTTGCCAAAGTAGTACTTAACGTCATTCGTCTACGTGAAAAACATCACATTTACCTATTACCTTGAAGAGTAGATGTGACTTGGATAAATTTGAATTAAGAAGAAACTGGCGTGAGACTACCATCTTCGTGGTTCTTGAGATATTGAAACAACAATAAACAAAGTATATTCTTAAATGTAACCGTCTAGGTCGGATATTTCCGACTAAAAATTTAACCCCCGAATACAGAAACGCTAATCAAAGTTTGAGTCTTGCTTAACATTTAAATGTTGTCAAAATTGACGTTTTTCCATACAAATTCTGACAGGTAATGTCCACTTAGCTTTTTAAGCAGTCCCCCAAATTTGATTAGCGTTTCTGTATTCGGGGGTAAGAGTGATAATTCAAGTAAAATAATACTAAAAACGTGGCTGTACGGGCTAGATCTTATACCTTAAAAAGAAAGCAAAAGTGACAACATCTTTCAATGACAACTGTCTGTCAAGTTAAATGTCACTGTCAGTCGGTGTTAAACTGCTGTAGGTTGGAGACAGAGCGGTTCCGTAATTCCGTTTTATTTCGTAATTATTTGTTTAATTTGGTCATTACCTACTTGTCAAAATATTTGGTGTATATTTTCCCGGTTTCATAAAACATCACATTATATTTAGTGGGTACAGCGTGTGATTTACTAAACTTCATTTATCAAATCAATTTTAAGCTCAAGGAAATTCACCTAATTAAAATATGCCAGAGGAAGCTAAGTTTTTAGATATCCTGGAACCAAGGAAAACGCAAACCGGCGTGCTAAAATTTATGACACGAGCATGGTACCCACAAAAATCACAAGTACTAGATAGAAATTATTCGCCTCAAAACATAAAGGACATAGCTGCTGATTCTATTTATTTGGAAGCTGTAATAGAAGCGGTAACTTATTTTAATATTAAATGGAAACCACAATTAATAAATTTTGTTTGCTTAATAAATTACTTTTCATATATAATATTTGTCAAAGAAAAACACTTCCCTTGAAACACCAAAACAAAATATAATTCTGAATGAATCATGTTACTATTATTATATACTATTAGGCATGTCACTATAATCAATTGCCTTGTATCCCAGACATTCATATTAATCCTTGCAGTAATTATTCTAAAGATCTTTGACACTGTGAAGGCTTATTGTTTTCTTATATTTGCACGAGCACTACACATTTGAAATAAAACAACTTTTACGGATAAGACTCGCGTGGTCACGCGGGGGACTGTGCCCCGCAACCACGGCCACTGTAAAGTGATCGAAACGTCGGGTTAAATAATTAATATGCCAAACACCAAATTATACGCGAGTCTTATCCGTAAAAGTTGTTTTATTTCAACTATGAAGGCAGTTAGGGTTATTAGTACCCTTGATTTCATTGCCTACAATTATAGAATATTAATACTAATATTCTAAAACGGAAGAGTTGGTTTGATTCTTGGTTGTTGGTTAAACGCGTTAATCTTGGAAATTACTGTCTCAAATTAAAAAAATATTCTTGTGTTGAATAATCTATTTATCGAGGACGGCTATAGACTAAATAATAACCGATATTAATGTGAGTGAAACCACGGGCGACCACTAGTTTTGAATAAAATTTCAAATAGGTTAACACTCCATATGGGCACATTACTCTTATTATAAACAAGTGTTGAAATATCAATTATTGTTTATGTTTGTATACAATACAACCAAGGGCTGGCTCCGATATACACTTATATTGTATTTTAATTAAATGAACAGCTATAGAAAAATAACAGATAGTAACATTACAATTATTTCAGGAAAGTGCTAAAAGAGGTGTCAGCAAAAAAATTGTTAAACAAGAAGTCTTAAAATATATAGAGGAAATTGGAATGGACAAAAAAATGCATGTTATCAGATGGCTTGGTATTTTTTCCCTAAAGCTTGCATTTAATATGAATATAAAAATATATGTAAATGAAGCAGCCATTCTTAAGGTAAGTAGTATTTAAGTAACTTATAACTTTCAATATACCTAAAGACATTATGAAATTATTACACTGAAATGAAAAATATTTGTCTGTATTGGTAATTTTATGTGTTCCATTCACACATAATTGGATTTCATAGACATGCTTAATTATTACAATGAATGGCTAAAAAGCTCTTAGAAGATAGATATCCCATAGTATGATCCCAGATTACCACTATGGGTATTATTCACACAGGGCAAAATGGCATTTAAGTCAAGTCAACAAAAAAAAATTCTCTCTGGTCTAAAATAAAACAACACCAAAATTGTTAAAATGTTATTTGCTGTATTTATAGAGTTGATAATGGAAATTTCTACAATTGTTTGTCAGGTTAAATCCGGTATGGGGAAAAATCCACTTTTGTTTCTACCTACACATCGAAGTTATGCTGACTTTTGCATCCTGACATACCTCTGTTATCACTATGATATTGAGCTACCAGCTGTTGCATCAGGAATGGGTGTGTTATTTTGACATTTAATTATTTATTATATATCAATACTGTGTTCCCTTCCTTGCTTGGCCTTGGAGTGTTAAAATAATGTAGAATGTACACTGGCTCGTCTCTGGAGGATCACAGTAAAAGTAGCCTAAGTGGAATCCCCGGTATAAACCATTAAGCACCTTGAGGCACCCAAATGGTGGAGAGCAAATCACCAATGACAGCATACCCAAAGCAAAACATTGCCACAAACTTAAATATCCATGTAGGTATATGTTATATATCACTTCGTTTTAAAATGCAATGTGTACACGGCCAAATGTGTATGTTGGTTTGTAAATATTCAACTAATCAGAATAAACCTCCTTTAGCAGTACCTTAATCTATAGTATTAATTATATTTCTCAATATAGTATTCATTAAGATAAATAATTATAACAAAGATTTTCCACCACCAAAACCTTTGTACTAATTTTTCTAACATTTATAAAAATGTTGAAATTAAAATCGAAAAATAATTATAAGTTTTATTACTTACATTGTATTAATGTATGCCTTAAATTTATTATGTTGCTAGATGACCTTCACCATATGTGAAACTCTATATTCTATTATAATCATCCTTTTAATATTTGCTTTTGGTGTATCTAATAGTAAGAGACAATAGTTGACTTAAAATCATCTACCTATTAATAGATGCTATTTTAGTTATGCCAAGTGGTGACTGCAGAGCAGAATAAAGTTTCCACTACAACTTTTTACATCCCATTAAGTGTCGTAAGAAAGAGCTGACTAAAGGAGTTTTCTTCACCTAGTGTGCCAGTCAGTGTGGTGGGTTATGACCCATTCACCCTAAGTTCTATCCATAGGGAAGGCCTGTGCCCCAGCTATGGGGACATTGAAGGGCTGGTGATGATGATGATGATGAATGAAAATGAAAATGTGGTTTTTATTTATATAAGGTATCGTTAAATACACTCACGAATCGTCAAAGAAATAACGCTTGAAACTGGAAACGTGTGTCAGAGAAAAACGGTTTCCAATATTTAACGTTATAAGCCATATATATAAGATGATGATGATATTTGTCAGATTTCTACTCAATGGCGGTAATCGGTCAAGTATTGAGAGAGACGTGCGCGTTCTACATCCGGCGTACGCTCGTCGGCGCGCCCGTGTACGCAGCCACGCTCAAACAGTACGTCAGGACCCTGGTTGCGAAACATGGCGCCCCCATCGAGTTCTTCTTAGAGGGAACGAGGAGCAGAAGTAATAAGAGCCTGTCACCGAAGTATGGTAAGTATTGGTTTTATGGCCTCACTGCTAGGGTACACGACGTACCTACAGGTTTAAAGACAATACTGTCACTTACATGAGTAATACAGAGACATACATATTTTGTTTATTGCATCATGCAACACAAAACAGCACCACCAATAACAATAAATACACGTATACTACGTGTATTATATAATTAACACTCACTTTTCGCCAATTAAGCTAGGTCCCATATAATAGGTGGCGAGCCTATTGCAATTTATCGGGGACATAAATCCCAGTATATTGCTAGGTGGTATAAGAGGAATGCTGCTCCATTAATATCGATCAGACGTCATTAAACCACACACCCTTTTTTATCAATTTTTAGAAAAGAGAAAATGTGAGTCATATTAGAACCTGTCACTAGGTACCCATTTGTGAAGATACAGACTTGATTTATATTTTAATTAAAATACTTATCAGTATACTAATCTCTAACCATTAGAATTGTTGCCAAAGCGATGATAATACAAACACAAACGCGTAATCCTTCTCCGCATAGCTTCGCTATATTTATTTTCGTATAACTATGAGTTCATTGTAGCATAGAACTGCTCAAGCCCGACAAAACACCAAACAAAGTGTTATTTGCATTGTATGTAGACAATGTTTATTATATCTATTATCCGTGTATTGAAATGTTGTTTGACTAAATGAAATGTGATAATTATATTTTATTCGTAACTAAATGTTTACGTTAATAATTATTCTGGCGCGCTGTACCTTTAACACAATAAGCGTGCACTTTTTAAATGATTAACTTTAACTTTACTGGATTCTTTTTTACTTATGAACAGTTGCATATATTTCTATTGTCATTCTCTGAGTAATCTGAGTTGTTGTTGTATTGTAACAAGATAGACGAAATTTAAAAAATACTTAGAAATATTGTAGCAATAACCCACCACGGCTCGAAGGACCATGTATAACCTGATTACAGTGTCACTCCAGCCCGGCTAGCATGACCACCCAAACTCGATATCATATAGCCATTTATCGCATTGAACTTACAAAAATCATTGTATTTTCGACAGTTTAAAGCGATAAATGGCTCTATCTTTATCTTTATGATCCTAACAGGCTTATTCAATTCAGGTTTATTCAAGTGTTAAAATCTGAAGATTTTTGACTGTTCATCGCGATAAATGGCTATATCATATCGCCTTTCGGTGGTCATACTAGCCGGGTGGGAGTAGTGGGAAGGGGTTTTAATAAAACACAAACGCGTCTCTTTCCTTTGTATTTAACAAGCGATATTTTATTATACTTATATGAAACAGACGTCCATAGTAAGATACATATTCTCAGGTATGCTGTCCATGGCCCTTATGCCATTGTTCGCGCGGGAAGTGCCAGACATGACGATCGTGCCAGTCAACATCAGCTACGACCGACTAATGGAGCAGACGACTTTTGCCTACGAGCACCTAGGCGTGCCCAAACCTAAGGAGTCTACCAGGGTAATCTTTAAATATTCAGTTTAACTATAGTTAGTGTCATCATCAGCATCACCAGCCCTTTGACGCATTCAATGCCAGCGACGCAATATTGCATAGACACTGGCTATGCAATATTGAGTCACAGGCATGCAACGTGTCCCCACTGCTGGGGCACGGGCCTTCCCTGTGGATGGAAGAATATAGGGAGATTGGGCCATAACCCACCACGCTGGCCCAGTGCTGGTAGTGGGTATAAACGACTGCAGATGCAGCCGGGATCAACGGCTTAGCGTGCCTCCTGAACCACAGAGGAACTCGAGATAATACATTTTTGATCACCCATCCAATTACCGGCCTTAGCGAACATTGCTTAGTTTACGCAATCGCAAGCCAAGTGGGCTGCGCTAGCGAGTTCCTAGCGCTAAGTTAGTGTAGGTCTACTTAAACGAACCATAGACTAATATTATTTAGATTTAGACACTCACTATAGATTTTAGTGTTAATACAAAAAAAGTGTTAACAACTTGTTTAGGGAGATGATTAAATATGATTCCACTTTTTTGTTAACAGTTTGTGATTGAAACACTTCTTCTAGAAAACGTCTTGAACACTTTTTTTATAATACCTAACACCGTAATTCTCTTATAAACCCTTTTTAAATTCTACCTACAAATCAATATAAAGCTACCCGAACTTTAGTTACCTTTAAGCAAACATATGTTATTTTGGAAAATGTAACAAAAATAATGCAAGGATTAAAATTTCTAGTTTTCTAACTATAAATATTGAAAGAAATCTGTCGCGCTTCACTGCGTATATCTTCAGTCATTTCACATTAAGTATTGATGACATGAATATAATATCAATAACATTATTGCACACGCAACAAAAAGTACACATAAGGTAATATGTACAACAATATATATGTGTAAAACATAAACAGTACAAAAGGAGGCGTGGTTACATGAAAGCAATCTCTTCCAGGCAACCTTGATAAAATGAATAATTAAAATAGTAAGAAGGATAAAATGTAAAATAAATCGTTATTTTTACCCTTTATTTATAGGGTAGTGGTAAAATAGTTGCCATAATTTGAACCTTAGTTAAATGTGTAATAAGGTTTAAAACCAAAAAAATAACTTTTTTCTGTCATATCCTTTACACAATCTACCAATCTCTTCTTTGGTCTTCCTCTGTTTCTACGTTCATACATTCATTTGACACACGACACTATGGTATTCTAATGGGCCTCCTCATTTGTATTGTTCCGAGTGAGCCAACAAACTTTCTAAGCAAGGAATATTGTGGTTAGAAAAGGTTCTAAAAATTATAGTCTTGGTGCGGGAATAACCAACCAAGACTTCTTGGTTGGCCGAGTGTTTCAGGCATCTCTGCCCGGATCGCAGAGGACGCGGGTTCGATTCCCGCATAAAGACTATAATATTTCCAACTTTTTCTAACCACAGTATTCTTTGTACTAATTTTTCTAACATTTTTATAATGTTAAACTATAACCGTCAGCTTTTGACAATTTAATTCTTCCATACAGACAAATGTCAAAAAATGACGGTTAAATAATAATCGTCTGTCTATGTGTTAATTGGTAAGTACGTAAGTAGTAAAATTTCTTAGCGTCAATGAATTTTCAGGGCCTACTAAAGTGGCTGTCCTCGTTGAACGACCAATTCGGCAACATGTACATCAACTTTGGAGAGCCTCTCTCTGTAAGGGAGTGCCTACAAAATATCCCTTACTCCGACGAGTGCCTCAAGCCGCTGGACCTTCAGAACATATCGCCGGAACAGTTCAGTCAAGTCCAAGAGGTGGCGGAACGGACTGTGACATTGCAGCAGCGGAATACTGTAGCCACCATATCAAACCTGCTGGCTATGGTGATGATGCAGAGCATCATGCGCCAGGAGTGCCTGGCGTACGAGCGGGTTCTCGCCGAGGTGGAGTGGATTGAAAAGGTTCTTGGCGCCGATTTGTTTATTTTATTTTATTAGGGTTGCCAACATTAAAAATATGGTTTATTCATATAGTATCATCATTACATACACTCATGAATCGTCAAATAAATACCTTGAACATTGGAATTAAGCCAAGGGACTTCTTTCGTGAAACGGACTATATCTTTAATATGACCTAATTTTTTTATAATTCCTAAAATTTTGCATAGCCGTATTCCTTATATGACCCGACCCCGTATTATGTAAGCCGATTTCTTTTGCTTTGGTCTATCCTTCACTCTCACACTTTGACATTATTCTCAATGAGTGAAAGAGATGGGTAGACTAAAGCAACCAAAATCTGCTTACATAACACGGGGGCTGGTTTCATTGCTCTCAGGCTTATCTCAAGTAAATTATAGGTTTCTGTTTGTAAAAATGACAGCTTATTTAAGTTGTAGATCTTGTGTGATACCTTCAGATACTGCGTGACCTGGGCGGCACCGTGTTTGAGGAGGACTCCCGTAAGAACGTAGACCGTATCCTCGCCATACACGCTAAGTTCTGGGCTCTCGACGAACGCTCTCGACTCAGAATCATTGCCTCAGAGAGGATACATGTCACTGAAGAACTCAAGAAGAAAATGAAAGGTTGGTGGCAGTACTTTTAACCCTTAACTAGGCGCGCATGTTTCCAGGCACATTACTTTTAAAATTTTTAATTTAGAGCGTTAGTATTTGAGGTAGCTTCCTAAATGCGTGTGCCGTTTGAAATTTTTGCATTAGCGGCGCCTAGGTTGGGCTTGAAGTGCGGGTTTGGGGTGCCAAAGTATCGAGTAACCGAAAAAACGGTTGATCAGCAAAAAGTGCGACAGATGACAATAACAAATGACTCAAATCAAAATTAGACCTAATGAATAACTAGAATAACCTAATAAATAATTATAAATACTGTGGTGTTATTAAAATCTCTCGTGGGTGTCGTACAAGGCGACTGAGGATAAATCAATGTTGAGGAATGGGCAGCAGTGTTCCTCTTATGTCACCTAGCAATAGCAATGTACCGCGACTTGTGTGCCCTATAAATGGCAATAGGCTCGCCACCTATTACATGGGACCGAACATAATTGGCGAAACGTGGGTGCTAGTTCACCTCTGCCAACCCCTTCGGGGATATAGGACTGATTTATGTATGTATGTGTTATTAAAAAGTCCCCCCTATTCGAATTGTTCGGTCAGTGAAGCAAAATGTATGGAAAATTCAAACTCTATTTTTACAATGTGGAATTTTTGATGTCACTACAGTTTTTTATATTACTTTCTGTCGCACTCAGAGACGTCAAACAACGTTAATGAGTACTTAACGTCAAAAAATGACATTTCTAAACTAGTCGCTATTCTTGTCGGGTCTATGGTCTAGATTTGAATGAAAAATGTTGACAATAAATACTCATTAAAGTTAATTGACGTCTCTGTGTGCGGCAGTAAGTTAGCATAAGTAGTGTTCAGGGTGTGCGTTATTTCTGTTACGTATTGTATGTGTACAATGCCATCGCCATCGGCAAACATAATTATGTATTTTAATTGTTATAGGTCACATTTTGAACGCCGAAACCATGATGAACGCAATACCCATAGTGCAACTTCAGATATATGTAAATCCCATCCTGCACTGCCTCGTACCCGCCTCACTGATATGCGTCTTGGTGCATAAACGACACCTCATCAAGGGTAAGTTGATAATAAAGCCTACCATACACAGAGAGGCCCATCGGATCAGGCCAAACTGACACAGTTCGGCCTCAACGCATTCGTACAATATGCCTTCAGTTCTAATACACAGACAGTTTTGCCTTCAGTTCTACCTGACCGGATGCAAATCCGTATCGTTTGTATGTAATTTGTCATACATGATTCGATCAGTTCTTCCGGTCAGGCCGATGTGAACGAATTGCTTCAGTTCATCCGGCCGACTGACGCGAGTTTTCCTTTATGCCAGATTACACACACACGATACGGATTTACATCTGGTCAGGTAGAACTGTAGGCAATACTGTCCGTGTATGATTTTTTGCTAAAGCTCCGCTAGCGCAGTATATAATTGTTACCACCCCCAATCTCTCCCGTGACAAAAACATAAGACAAGTAAGGTTTTTTTATATCTATATTTATTTTGGGACTTTTAACTCGTGCCCGATAAATGGCAATGGGCTCTTCATCTATTAAATGAGACCTAAAATTATTGGTTAAACGAGCATTAATTAATACCTCTGCATACCCCTTCGGTGATATACTATATATGTATGTGTTACAACGTGTTGCTAACTTTCAAACGACTATTGATTTCAGGTGAACTGAACCAATGCTATCGCCGCCTTAGAAAATTGCTGCGTCATGAGTTTTTCCACATTGAGGGAGACGAAGAGAAGGTAGGAGTCCACTGGCACTAATTTTAAATCATATTATTTTACTAAAGTTTTTTATTGTGACAAACTTTCACTAATCTGTTATCTTCTTCTTCTCCCTGCCATGTTATCTGGGGTCGGCGCAGTATGTTTCCTCTTCCATTCATATCGGTCAGACGTCATCAAGCCATCCACTCCCTTTTGATTCATATCACCCATCACCCCGTAAAGGTGCTAGTGATGAATGAATGTATAGAAAAGAGACGGAACGGACCATGTCGAGAGACCGATGAACGGAGAGAGTGATTGGAATGACAACAATCCAATCCATACTGCTCAAGGTTTTGGCTTACCTAGGTTTTACAGCCAGCCGCCTGCCTGACACCAACCCTCTTTGGGTATGCTGTTGTTGGTGGTTTGCCTTCCACCATTCGGGTGCTTAATGGTCTACACCGGGCAATCTCCCTTAGTCGACTTTTACGACACCCATGGGATGAGACGGGGCTGGCCTACTTTACGTTATATGTTCGCTCCCAGGCCTGCATAGAAGACATTCACTAATCTGTTATATAGGAATAAATAAAAGTAATAACAGAATAGGCTCACTGCATATCTCGTAATTATGTTAATAAGTATAATTAAATGCACATTTCAATAAATCATGATGTATTCAATGTTGTTAACAATCCTAGCAATCGCAACAAATCTCTTTAAATACATTGTATTGCTCCGATAACGCCTAAAGAAGATAAGTAATAAATGTTGCATTGGGTTATCATAGATTGTTGAACTTGCATCGATATCCTTATCTATCGGATTGCATTCAACGTACTAGGTGGGCTAGGCTTCATTGTTCCGTTACGAATTTTACGTTCGAAAACACATAAAAATATTAAGTATATCGCTTCTGCAATACAAAAGAGATACTATACGACCACCACGCTGTCCTGGAAGCGAAAAATAATGTAGAAGGCCGACTAAAGGCGACTGCCCGGTGTAGACCAATAAGCACCGTAGGGCATCCGAATGGTGGCGGGCAAAACACCAATAACAGCATACCCAAAGAGGGTTAGTGTCAGGCAGGCTGCAACCTAAGACAAAACTTTGAGCACCATTCATTGCAATGTTGTCATGCCAATGACTACGTCCTGTCGCCGTACAAAGATTCTAATCTATGTATCATCACCACCATCATCACCAGCCCTTTAATGTCCCCACTGCAGGGGCACGGGCCTTCCCTATGGATGGAAAAATATAGGGAGATTGGGCCATAACCCACCACGCTGGCCCAGTGCGGGTTGGTGGGTACTAACGACTGCATATGCAGCCGGGACCAACGGCTTAACGTGCCTTCCGAAGCACGGAGGAGCTCGAGATAATAAATTTTTGGTCACCCATCCAATGACCGTACATACATACATACATACATAAGTCACGCCTATATCCCCGAAGGGGTAGGCAGAGGTGAACTAGCACCCACGTTTCGCCAATTATGTAATAGGTGGCGAGCCTATTGCCATTTATCGGGCACAAAAGTCGCAGTACTATTGCTAGGTGATATAAGAGGAACGCTGCTGCCCATTCCTCATCGCTGATTTATCCTTAGTCGCCTTGTACGACACCCACGGGAGAGATTTGGGGTGGTGACAATTGTATTCTACTCTGCCGTCACCACGCGGCTTACTCTCCAATGACCGGCCTTAGCGAAATTGCTTAGTTTACGCAATCGCAGGCCAAGCGCTCTGTGCCACTGCGCTAGCGAGCTCCTCAATCTATGTATAGTTAAGAATAATTTACAGAATTGAAACGGAGCTTTATTAACCTTTGAAACAAAATAGGACAAAAAACGAAGTGTAGGTCAGAAAATGTAAACATGGCCGAAGACCGACGGTCTTGCGCCTGACAACGTATGCCTCGTACTCCGAAACTGAGCGCGAGCGACGAAAAGCGACGCCCGTCTTACAAATTGCGACGTTTGAGCGATAGTCGCTATTCCCAGACGTTATCATATTAATATTTATCACGAACAGACTTTAACTCTAAAACGATAAAGTTGACACAGGAAATGAATACGTAAATCTAATAATAAGTAATCTTTAGAACGATTTACAATACTGCTCAAAGCCCTAATTATATTATCTTTCTTCTTCTTATTAATTATATTTACAGCTGTAACGTGACATATGATTACAAAAATTTGATAACTTAATCTTTTGATACACGTGAATAATAATATGTATTACTCATTTTACACGTATTACTCATTACAAATCGCGCTATATTTAGGTCAATGTACGTAGCATGACTAGAGAAAAATTTAACATACATTTGACAACTAATGATAGGTAGGTACCTATTTTAGATTGTTCGTAACGTTTAGCCATTCTACATACATAGCCTAGCTATTAAATGCAAATTTACTAAATCTCCTGCTTATATACTATTAGGTACTAATAGTCGCCCGCTGGTTCGCTTGCCTATAGCCTTCCTCGATAAATGGTCTATCCAACAAAAAGGATTTTTCAATTTGAAGTAGTTTGATCCAGTAGTTCCTGAGAATAGCGCGTTTAACCAACCAACCAAAGAAAAGAAACAAATAAACAAACAAACTGTTCAGCATTATAATGATTTTGTGAGGTGTGTGATGGTGGCAAAGCAGCAAAGTGTGGTGACGACAGAGAAGAATACAATTGACACCACCCCTGCCTCTCTCTTTTATGTTGTATAAGGCGACGAACAGTTCTACCTAATGTAATTGGAGAATGGCTAGCAGGGTTCCTAGTGCACCAACTAGTAAATTATTGCGATTAAAGTTACAGCTGAAAGGAAATAGGTTCGCCCCTCAACATGGAACATGAAAGCTGACAAACGCGGGTGGGGTAAGCCCTTAGGGAATGTATCTTCTTCCTCCCTGCCCTGTACCCAGTCTATCTGGGGGTCGGCGCAGTGTGTTTCCTCTTCCATTCATATCGATCAGACGTCATCAAACCTTAGGTAATGTATGAGTGTATGTAATTGTACCTTATATGAATTAATTAACCATGTATTTTTTTATAATGTCGTTTTTTATTACAGACCTTTGACAACGCTTTCGAGTTTTGTGAGCGTAATTCTGTGATCTTGGTGAATGGCGGCAGCATTTGCGCTGGAGACAACGACCGATTGAAGTTCCTGCTTCAGTGGGCGGTGTGGCCCGCTCTGACGTCCCTACAGATATGCGCAGACGTCATGACTGAGGTGATTTAAATTGCCTTTTATGCCACACCAGCACTGCTAGCATGACCACCGAAACACGATATGATATAGCCGTTTATCGCTTTGAACTGTCAAGATTCTATAATTTTTGTAAGTTCAACGCGATAAATGGCTATATCATATCGTGTTTGGTGGTCATGCTAGCCGGGCTGACCTGATAATTGGTACTTTCCGCGCGCTACGCATATAGAAATTCCCTTTTCCTGGCCAGGGGGTGATACAACCATGATCTTAAGTCGGATGATAAAAAAAAGCCTCAGATCACATTTTAAACGCCCACGCCTTCAGCTCGGGCGTCAAATATTTGCGATCTGAGACTATCTTTGTTTTATTGTATTGTATGATATATAATCTACTATTAATGCCACACCTGACCATAAAGTGGGATTTTCCGTACGCGTAGCGCGCAGAAAATCCTACCTCCTATTCAGGGGTGACAATACATTTTTCGGTTGTCTTGGTCTATCATGACTACATCACTGAAAAACTATTTTTACTCGCGGTACTATGAAGTGAGCTCGTTTGTATTAAAAATATTCGATGGTAGCCTAAAGTACATACAATACATTTTTCGGTTGTCTTGGTCTATCATGACTACATCACTGAAAAACTATTTTTACATAAATCACGCCTATATCCCCGAAGGGGTAGATAATCACGCCTATATCCCCGAAGGGGTAGGCAGAGGTGAACTAGCACCCACGTTTCGCCAACTATGTCAGGTCTCATGTAATAGGTGGCGAGCCTATTGCCAATGATCGGGCACAAAAGTCGCAGTACATTGCTAGGTGGTATAAGAGGAACGCTGCTGCCCATTCCTCATCACTGATTTATCCTAAGTCGCCGTGTACGACACCCGCGGGAGAGATATGGGGTGGTGACAATATTCTACTCTGCCGTCACCACACGGCTTAAATAAATAAATGTGGTATATAATAATAATACCGAGTTGCCGAGTGGTGACGGCAGAATGTAGTGAAAATTGTATTCTACACTACCCCAAATCTCTCCCGTGGGTGTCGTACAAGGCGACTAAGGATAGATCAGTGATGAGGAATGGGCAGCAGCGTTCCTCTTATACCACCTAGCTGCAATCTAACTGCGACTTTTGTGCCCTATAATGGCAATAGGCTCGCCACCTATTACATGGGACCTAACATAATTGGCGAAACGTGGGTGCTAGTTCACCTCTGCCTACCCCTTCGGGGATATAGGCGTGATTTATGTATGTATGTGAAATAATAATGGTATAAAGGTGTTTCAGTCTTTTATGCTTGATTTCAGCACGAGACCTGCGAACACCAGAGGGCGCTGTGCCTGGCGCAGGCCCGGGCGGAAGCGGGCCTCCGCCACCCGTACTGCCTCAGTCTGGAGGCGACGGGGAACTGCCTTCGCGGGTTCCACGCCGTGGGAGCGCTTCGTCGGTCACAGTCAGTATACACACGTGCCTACAGTTGCTAGCAAAACCGCCTGGCTGGCCTCATATGCTTACAGTGTAATAATATGCATGTAGACTAATTTAGAAAAAAAAAAAACTACACCACGTTGTTTGACGTGTCTACTTTACTCAAAATAAACTTTGTTCTCTTAAAACTTGAGATTTTGATAGGAAAATCAAGTTTTGAATAATGCAATTTAAAATTTGTGTGTGACGTCACTATAGCGTAAAACATGACAGTTTCTTTAGTTAGTGATTTTGATTGGCAAATAAAATGTCAAAAAATTGTGATGTCTCGCACCGTTTGACCAAATATGGCGGATTGCTAAATTTTGTATTTTTATAAAATAAATATCAACCTCAAGTATAATCTGAGAACAAGTGATTTTTATCGAATCTCCTTATCCTAAATTATTATCATAAATTATATTTCAGTGATAATAGGCTCGCCACCTATTACATGGGATCTGACATAGTTAGCGAAAAGTGGGTGCTAGTAAACCTCTGCCTACCTCTTCGGGGATATAGACGTGATTTATTTATGTATGCATGTATTTTCTTTGTATTATTTTTCAAAAATTTATACAATGTTCAAAAATAAAAATATAATAAGGGTTCTAAGTTATAAAAAAAATATTGTTCCAGGTCACAAACCACCGCTTACAGCCTGGTACCGGACGTGATGTCAGAGTACCACCAGCTAGTCAGCTCGGTCCTGCCTGCCTTTAACGTAGACTTCAGTTGCAACAATCCCGTCGTTCTAGACCGCCGGACTAAGTCGAGGCTGTAGTTGTAAAAGTATTCGATAGGTGGCCAAGTAAGCTTTGCTAGGCAGTGCTAGCTGAGAACTTTGTCATCAGGACAAAACTTTTTGAAATTGTTCTGACGTCTTTACATTTCAAAGAAAAAGCAGTTATGAAGATTATGTACTGACCTCTATTATACACGTACAATAGAGGTCAGTGATATTATGTGTTTTGTAACATTAATAATATTATATAGATTTTGTTCAAACCACTCTGCACTATAGCAGTTTTGTCCTTGTTGTATGTTAGTTAGGTACTTAGTGTTTACAATACTTATGTAAACAGGAAACATAGATACCTGAAATTAGAGTCTAATTTGGCTTGCAGCCGGAACAATAAATTAGTGGCATACTTTTTTTAAGTAATGTCTAGACTAGAAAATTGTTACATTTAGTGACGTGATTGACTAAACCTAATAAGTCAGCAATAATAATGTGATATCGAATAGAATTATACATTCTCGCTTTGAAATAGGAACCTAATAAATAATGTTGTGTGGTAGTGTTGTGAATGTATGTTTTGTATTGTGAAGAATAATATTGTTAACTATATTCAACGAAATTTAAGAATTTTAGGTGCAAAAGCGGTAGATAATGTAAATCTTTACGCCGGCGTAAAAACGTGTGGAACGTTGGACACAACGCTACTTATCCAACGTGTGGATCGAGGAACTTTTATTGGTCCTAACGTTGGTACAAGTATTAGGAATTGCTTTCATTAAAAAAAAATTTAGTAGAACCTCAAGACGGTACACATTGGCGCCAACGTCTGTCTTAGTACACGCCACGCGTCGAGTGTGTGCGTGCTTCTTTTATATGTGGCAAGATGTCGTCACAATTTGATAACAATTGAGTGTGTATATTATTTTTTAGTTACAAATTATAGTATAAAAGCGTTTACAGCCATTTCGTTTTGTCTGGACTTCTGAACTTTTTCACACGAGGTCTGTCAGTATAGATCTACCTAGTATAATTCCCAACACCTCACATAAATTAGCCGACCAACGTTGGACCACCGTGGTGTTGAGACCAACGTCACGCGTACCGGCCTTACTAAGCTAAGCCCATATTATACTTCTCAGTGATCGCTACGCAATATTGCATAGTGGGTCAGTTGTGCTACAAACGGATAGCTCAAAAGATGCTTAAGTGCATGCTTATTACAGAATGGTAGGCCAGTGTCGTTTTACTCTAGAAGTTACACAGAATGTCAAAAAAACGGGCACCCATAGAAAAAGAACTATTCCCTATTTGTGAATCTTTAGAAAAGTATCATCAGTTTGTATATGGTAGAAAAATTGTTGTGGAAACTGACCATAAACCTCTGATCACAATTATTAATAAAGACATTAATAAAATAAGTAGTAGATTGCAGAGAATGGTATTAAAATTGTTAAAATATAATTTTGATATAGTATATGTTCCTGGTAGTAAAATGTTTATTGCAGATTACCTGTCTAGAAATTATGTCCAAAATAATGCTAAAGTAGATGACACTTTAAAAGACCTGTTTCATAGTATATATAGTATATTACGTCTGCAATATTGCATGTATTTATTAACAATTAATCAATTAAGATTAGGGCCATTTAAAACCGAATAAATAAAAAATATATGTGTATTGGCTACCGCTTTCTGCCGTACTTTAGTTCTAGGCTGATTATAGGCTGTCGGCAATTTTTGAATGTATTCATATGTTTTACGTGGTAGTGTAATACTTGTAAAAATAAGTTTATTTTCTCACCAGTTCCACGATAAAACTGATGGGACAAAAATTAAAATTATTATTACTAAAATAATTAGTTATAATATATAGGTATTGTTTTTTTTATTTAATGCGTAAAAGTAGAAAACTAATAATTTAAAATCTAAATTAATTATATAATATAATTAATACTACTATATATTTATTAAATTAAAATATAAAAAATTAAATGTCTGCTTTTGCGCATATTGAAATAATACGAAACATAGAATAAATAAAAAGCAGTGTCAATTATGCAATATTGTATAGCTATTGTTGTGGTGCCATAGAAAGGTCTCCAACGTTGTTGCTGAAATTTTTTAGAATACAAGTGTAAAAGTAAAAAAAACAAATATATAATTGTGTGTTTTGTATCCTCCATATTATTATATTCTTCAATTCAATGCAATTTTAGTTAGTCTCAATTCTAGTCCTTTTTTCTAAGAAACAAAATCAATTGTTATTACTTTACAGTATTTCATAACAATATTTAGTTCTTCAATGTTAATTACAGTTTTTAAATACTTAGTGTATGCTGTGAAATACTGGACAAGGTACGTCTATATTGAAATAGTTTGGTTAAGGGCCTGTTTCACAATCGACAAGTAAGTACTAAGTAGCCTACTTCACAGATCATTTGACAGTTGTAATATGAAATATATGTCAATTGAACTGCAAAGTAAGCTACTTCGAACTTACTTTTCGATTGTGAAACAGGCCCTTAGTATTGTATTTTAATAAGTATTGTATTTTGTTTATTTATCAATTATTACTGTTGCGTCCATAATTTTAATGTGTTGTGTTCTAGTTACCATTTTTGTTACCGAAATAAAAGCTTTTATATAATCAATTAGACTCTTTTTTGCTATCGGTATTGCGGATCTTCTAAATAGTAAAACACAAATAAACAGACACACTGTAATTTAATATCTAATAATATATTTACAGTCCATCGCTCATACATATACAAACATAAAAGTAATAGCTTAATAGCCAGCATTTGCGCAGTGTAATGTGCAAACTGCTTTATATATTGCCTAAACGACAAAATATACTTTTTTAATTAAAACGTAGTCATTAGTTTACCTCGGAGACCAAAATGACAGATTAATACGTAAAAAGTGTAATTATTATTAATTTGCTAGGTTTATATCTAATATTTTATGTGCTATAAGAAAAAAAACGAAACGTCCTTTCTGTCTCCAAGACAAATAAAAAGCAGATTTTATACAACGTTTTATATTAATAAGTCCGTGGTATTGAATTAATGCTTAGAGATCATACAGTAATTTAATTTTATCTAGCATTAAAAGAGACCAAAGATTATTTTAATTATTTACAAATATCAATAATGTACAAATTAATCACAATGCACAACTACGTAGCATGTAATCGGTAATAAAAATCATAAACGATCAGGCTTAATATATAAAACAAGGAATCCCAATTTGTATTCAGCTATATATTTAAGCATATTATTATTAGAGGGTATTATCAACAATTTTAGCTACAGTCACGAACAAAAGGAGATTAATACATGCTGACATTAGAGACTCCTAGTCTTAACAACGAAGGTGCCATCATCATTATATAATTACTTGATAAGTTAGTAAAGTGTTAGTCTACTACCAAGGTTAGCCGTGCTCTTATAAAAAATCTAAGTAATTGTAATGATAATGAAATAAATTCGTATTTTATTTTAGATGTAACTGGCAATCAAAAGAAACAATAGATTTAAATTATAACTTATACGCCGCGGGTATGGTGAAACAGTCATTCATGGCGGCCAATATATCAAAATGTAGGTACAGTCAGAATCATAAGTACATTTGCATTTTAGCACCTTGTCACAATAATCATTTTTTTATAAAATGATTGTACCTATTACTCTTCATGCGGTGTCGTGTGTATGACAGGACTAAAGTGTCAATCTACCTATGATGCGGACCGTACTAAATGCAATATACAATAAAATATTACTATTATAAATAAATAAATATACGACGACTGCAGATTCAATCATAGGCCATCGAGCTTCTCCCAAATTTAAGTGCGTAACGGTAATTTTAGGAAACTTATGATTATTTATAGTACAATTACAAAAGAGTGGAAATAATAATTACTGTAATAACTTATTACTTATCACAATAAAATTAACCAACTAGAGTATAGTAAGGATTAAACGTATCAGTCCATTTTATATCTATGAAAATTATAATTCTTTTAGAGTCACATACATTATATATAATACAATGTGCCTTATGTACATATTAGTAAGACTTATAATAGCGATAAACTATTGCAGTATATAATTAAGTATGATAATGTTATAATTTTCATATAATTATTATACAGACAAAATAGCCGCCGTTGTGAACGCGGCATTATAGAATTTATTACGTTTAATACAATATAGACAATTCTCATTTTAATGTAATGCCACATAAAATTAGAGTTGTATTATATTTTTAACGTTACATAAAATATATTAAATGATATTTTGATAAACATTTGGCTATAAAAACCATAAATTTATGGATATTGAAGCGGTAATCGAACAACGCATCTTCCTATTAATTTGTCAACGTGTCAAAATATGCATCATCGTCATCCATTTGACGTCCCCACTGCTAGGGCCTTCTTTGTATATTATGCGAAAACATCTGCAGAATGGCGCTTAACCTACTACAGGGATTGGTAGTACCCAGTGCGGATTGGCGGGTATAACGATATAACTACGGTAGATGCAACCAGGCTTCCCGATGTATAGAGGAACTCGAGATGGTTATAGATAGTAAATAGTTACCCATCCATTGACCAGCATAAGCAAACATTGCTTACTGGGTCACACACCCCCTCTAAAATATACGAAGGCATATACATATTTCGATACGTTAACTCTAAGCGCAATTATTATAAATATGCCTTTAAATAATATAATATAATAATGCCTGCGCAGAAGTGTGTTGTGGACATTGTTGATTTCATGAGCGTTTAAACTATCTTTGCTAGCGGTCAATGGGCTATCGTTTGGTTGATGAAGACGGAGCGCACCTCCATGGGGCAAAGCGCTAGGGCTCCGCCCGGCACTCTTGAGCCGACACGCACATACGTCAGGGTGCTCGCCAGGACTTGCTCCGGACGGACCTCCACCAGATCGGACAGCTGGAACTGAAAACGTCATATCACACTAACCACCCTGTTCTCACCGTTTTAGTACAGTTACTTTAAATAGCTTAAAAAAGGTAAATATGAATGGAAGAATATATAATTAAAAATTCTACATTTATTGTTGATAATATAATTCAATTTATATTTCAATAACATGTCATGGTGGCTAGCGTTTTCGCCAGAAAATTCATACTCATAAATAAAAATAAGGTTATAAAATCGAAATAAAAAATCTGTTTTATTATTGATTTAAAACAGTTTTCATAAATAGCTGTATTGTTAAACATTAGCAATATGAACGAACTCTAATGGGCCTCGAAGACGGTCAAGCGGCTTCGCATCAATCACGAAGATTTTAGCTTGCTTCAATCATTTTGATCGTCTACGCTCGCTTGAAGTTTGAGTCAAATTTATGAGCTTGATACGCACTTAATGTGATTTTAGATGTATGTATAGTCTATTGTCAAGCCTATTCACAGGCGTTTTAATCAGACTGTTGTTTAGTAAGCACAACAGAAAATCTACGTGTTTGACGCGAAGCTGCTTGACCGTCTCCGAGGCCCATAAGGTGTGGAGTGACGTCACTAACCTGTCCGTCGGTGATCGGGTGCCACTTGTAGATCTGTTTGCTGCCGTAACAAGCATCTAGCTGCACGCGTTGGAATGTCATTCCCATGCCGTGCAGCGTGCTTCCGTCTTTGGTCTAAATACAAAATAACATAGTATTTATGATTTGATTGTGATTTGAATATTACATAAATGATGCGGAAATCAAACCCGCGGTCTCTGCCATCCGGTTGACCGAGTTGTATAATTGCACTGTATCAGGACAAATAATTTTTCGACTTAACGTGCTTTCCAAAGCACGTAAGGACTCGGTATACAAATTTTTTGGTCATCCATCAATCCACAACGTTTCTTAGTTTACGCAACCGCAGCCGCAGGCCGAGCGCGCTAAGCCACTGCGCTATCGAGTTTCTCTTGAACCATATTATTATTTATCATTTAATGTGGTCCGCTGCTGTGATAACTGACAATAGTTTCAATAAACCGCAGCCATCGCGAACCTATTGATTAAAAGTGTGAATAAGAGTAACCGCCGCACTAAGAGACGTCAATTAACGTTAACGAGTACTTCATGTCAAAAAATGACAATTCAAAACTAGTCGCTATTCTTGCCGGGTCTATGGTCTAGTCTAGATTTAAATGAATTTTTTTGACATTAAAAGTTAATTGTATCAGTAGGAGTACCTGCGCCGTGACGTGAGCGCGGTACGAGGCGAGCACGTGGTCGGGCAGGCTGGCGACCGCCCGGGAGTAGGCCGGCCGGGGGGAGTCCTCCCGCGCAGTATACTGCATCGTGAGCAGCGGCTGCAGTAGGGCCTGCTGCGCCACGTGGGCGCCTAGCGTCAGGTGCCCGCTCGGGTACTCCGGCGACGGCTTCTGCTATCAATTAGGTACTCATTTTATAGGCCGTGTGGTGACGGCAGAGTAGAATACAATTGTCACCACCCCGAATCTCTCCCGTGGGTGTCGTACAAAGCGACTAAGGATAAATCTGTGATGAGGAATGGGCAGCAGCGTTCCTCGTATACCACCTAGCAAATTAGCAATAGTACTGCTACTTTTGCGCCCGATAAATGGCAATAGGCTCGCCACCTATTACATGGGACTTGTCATAGTTGGCGAAACGTGGGCGCTAGTTCATCATCACTCACGTTCACTCTGCCTACATTTTACAGTCCGACAAGTTCGTGCGCGACTTTCCTGCGATATGCGGTATAAATAACCCGTATGTATAGTCGACAGCACGCCAAGCTACCACAAAATTATCAAATTTCCTCTGTCAACTTTGTGCTGACCTACCAACAAGTTAAGGCACGCAATTGACATTTTTACCGTACTTAAACATACCTGGCACGACATCTGCGCCCTCTCCACGATGAGTCGGAAGGTGTGTCGCGTGCGAACATTGTCCAGCACACCTTGGTTCATGCCCCGGTTATCGTCGCGACTCAAGCGGCGGTCTTGCATAACCTGTAGCATATTAATTTTTTTTTACACAAATTAATTTTGTGTAAAAACTTGGTAAAAAGGCCAATGACCGGCCTTAGCAATTTCGCTAAGGGCGGTCATTGGATGAGTGATCAAAAATTTATTAACATGAGCTCCTCCGTGCTTCGGAAGGCACGTTAAGCCGTTGGTCTCGGCTGCATCTGCAGTCGTTAATACCCCACCAACCCGCACTGGGCCAGCGTGATGGGTTAGGCCCAATCTCCCTATATTCTTTCATCCATAGGGAAGGCCCGTGCCCCAGCAGTGGGGATATTAAAAGGCTGGTGATGATGATGATGACACCTGTAGCCCGAAGTAAGTAGTATAAGCACTTGTGTTATTAGATGACAGACAAATCGTAATTATACATATTAGGTTGGGGAAAAAGACTTTTCGCATTATAGTATGTATAAACTTGTAATAAAATCTCTTTGGATATACTATTTGTATCTGGCTGGTTTTGGTATCATTGAAAGTTTAAATTTTAAAGAACATAATTCCAAATTCAAATTAGGAAAATGTGTGATTTTCATTTTATTTTTCGTACCGCCAAGATGAGTGAATCTAATGAAGAAATTCGATACATTTTAAAATTTTACTACAAAAAAGGTAAAAATGCAACGGAAGCCGCGAAAACAATTTGCGATGTTTATGGACCTAGTGCAGTGTCTGTGAGCACGTGTCTGTGAGCAGTAGCACAAACTTGGTTTAAGCGTTTTCAATCCGGAAATTTTGATGTCAAAGATGCACGTCGCTCTGGTCGCCCTATTACAGATAAAATGGATGCCATTTTTGAAAAAGTGGAGCAAGATCGGCATGTCAGTAGTTACGACGTAGCTGAAGTACTGGGAATTGACCACAAAACAGTTTTGGCGCATTTGAAAAAAACTGGGTACACAAAAAAGCTCGACATTTGGGTACCTCACGAGCTCACTGAAAGAAACCTAATGAACCGTGTACTCATTTGTGATTCTTTATTACGACGTAATGAAACCGAACCATTTTTGAAGAAGCTGATAACTGGTGATGAAAAGTCGATCACGTACGACAAAAACGTGCGAAAAAGGTCGTGGTCAAAGGCCGGTCAGGCTTCACAGACTGTGGCGAAACCCGGGTTAACTCGCAACAAGGTGATGCTGTGTGTGTGGTGGGAATAATTATAGTCTTGATGCGGGAATCAAACCCGCGGCCTCTGCGATCCGGGCAGTTGCCCTATACCACTCGGCCAATCAAGACGTCGGCCGAGTGGCGGTTTATTTAATAAAACCCCTTTGATCAAATTAACATTAATGCACTTCTATGAGGTTTTGCATGTCCATTCCATTCCAGCATTGTGCTTTTTACTTGATTTACCGGTATGTACCTTGAAATTGTATTACAGAATTAAATGGAAGTTTTATACGTTTTGGGAATCCAATTTGGCCGTTCTAATGGAAAATGCAGTAACCGTTTTCTCAACTACCCCTATACTCTATTCACGTTATTTACCCATGTGTCAAAATAGATTGGTATTTTCCGAACACAGAAATGTTTCCTCACTATAATGGTGGAAAGAAAAATGAGTAACCCCAGCTACTCGCAATTATTTCTTCGTTTCTAATTGTGCTTTTACACAGTGCAAGCAGCTTGATCAAGTTAGTTGATCATTAGGGCATTATTCATTATGAGCTGTTACCACCAGGCAGGACCATCGATTCTGAACTCTACTGCGAACAACTGATGAGATTAAAGCAAGAAGTTGAGAGAAAGCGGCCGCAATTAATCAACAGAAGGGGTGTGGTTTTTCATCATGATAACGCTAGACCTCATACATCTTTCACACATCACAGCCACTCAGCAAAAATTAAGAGAGTTTGGCTGGGAGGTGTTAATGCATCCGCCGTATAGTCCTGACCTTGCACCTTCAGATTTCCACCTGTTTCGGTCTCTTCAGAATTCTTAAGGCAGTGTCAGGTTAACATCACGAGAGGACTGCCAAAACCACTTGTCGCGGTATTTTGACCAGAAGTCCCAAAATTTCTATAGCAATGGGATCATGTCCCTACCTACAAGATGGCAAAAGTTATCGAACAAAATGGTACCTACATACTTTAGTTAAATGTAAATAAACTATATTAAAAAATGTTTTGAATTTTTTTAAAAAATGCGAAGAAACTTTTTCCCCAACCTATTATAAACATTCATAATGTACGTTGTCAAGGGATCCCTTAAACCTATACTTGGGTCACAAGTCCTAGGCGCTGCCACTGATTTCCCCCTCTGCCACATTATGTTCCCGGCACCCGCACGGTAAATCCATGGAATGCTAAGAGTTATCGTCTTATAAACATATAACCATCTATGAACAAATATCTGATCATCACAAAATTTGCCCCAAAATCAACCTCCATTCTTATAAAACTAACATATTCTTTGCAGTTTTTCAATGACTTACCCCGGAATACAGAAACGCTACTCAACATTTAATTATTGTCAAAATTGATGTTTTTCCATACAAAGTCTGACAGGTAGTGTCCACTTAACTTGATAAGCAGTCCCCAAAATTTGACAGCGTTTCTGTATTCGGGGTTACTTAATTATATGGTCATCCAACCCTGTATACACATCGTTGTAAAATGATTGCCGATATAACATAAAGTCGTCAATCGAAATAAAAATATACTCGCCTCTATCTGCCCCGGTTGCAGAGCGGCGACACCTAGCGGCGTGGAGGTGAGGACGGTGAAGCGCGCGCTGTCGTCTTGGATGAACGCGGCCGCCGGCAGCGGGTAGAAGTTGGCTTGCAGCGGCAGCTTCTCGGTGTATCGCCGCTTTATCATCTGCATTCACAACGGAGCTCCGATTAAGCCTTGATTTATATACATACAGTCGCGGTCAGACAATGTTTAGTTCTAAATGTCTATTTCATAACAATCTGATTTGATCAAAGATTATTTTTTATCTAATTTTATGACAATCAATCGCTCTAGGAGACGGACTGACTACTATCAAGTTTTGTTATATAAAGAAATCCTTCTTTGCTCTTGTCCAAACGACGTTCAAACAATAATGTTTGATATGTCATTTCAACACTTTTTACATTTTCTCTTTGTTATTCTCGAAGCGTCATTTTGCACAACCTCTTTTAAAATTTAATAAGTAAGTTGATATGGCATTTTAGACTTTAGTGAAAATAGTGTGATATAGAATTAAATTTCATAACTGGTAAACATTTTCTGACGCGACCGTACATACATCACGCCGATTTATCCCCGAAGAGGTAGGCAGAGGTGTGACACCCACGTCTCGCCAATTGTATTAGGTCCTATATGCTCGTATTATAGAGAAAACAATATGGCGACGGTAGTGTCAAATGTAAGCTGTCAAAAACTGACATTTGTATTCAATTCGGTCGAATAGATGTGCCACTTGTCTAAGCCCCAAGGCCTTCATTTCCTCACCTGCATCCCATTAAGGTCGGTGTAAAACACATCTCCGTTTCGCACGCCAGTGGAGAACCGCATAGCCAGCTCTATGTCGTCCACTTGTGGGTCCACCATCAACGTGTTGGTGACCTCGACCTCGCCGTCAGAACTCCAAGGGGTGTTGTACACGGTCAACTGTGAACATTCATAGGTACATTGGTTGGTGGTAATAGAGGTTTGTGTACACTTGAGATAGAATAATCAAGCAAAATCATCGTCTGCTTTCTCTAAAAATAAAGACTGAATAGCGTTCAGGTCCTTATTCATAAAAATGAAATCAGTATTTCAACACCATTTTAACTTGAACACGTCTGCGTCTCTTGATGTCAAACTATATATACACTATGATGTAAAGTGTCAGCAGTGTCAGCGGCAAGTTAAAAATCGTCTCGAGGAGTATGTCGTTCGTTTTTTTCTATAAATGGACATTGTTTATTTACAAGGTTCTTTGCTATTGAGATTACTACGCGCAACCCATGAACCCATGATTTTTTAAATATCAATACAGTATTTTGTAGTTTTTTAAGAAAGTAGCGACAGTGACAGAAAAGTTAAAAAGGAGACGTTTAGCTTGGTATGGACACGTTATGAATGTGACTAAAAAGTTATAGATATGAATTTTGATGTATGCCGAAGCAGAGGAAGACCACTGCAAACATGGATCGATTGTGTGAGGTATATGAAGGTGATAGGCGTGGATGAGTAGATGGCGAGTGACAAAACAGTGTAGAAAAAGGGACATACTACGCCGACCCCAAATATGACGGGATAAGGGCAAATCCTTGAAAATTTATGAAACTGACGTATTACAGAAAAAACAAAACGTCAGATTTATACCTATGTTTTCTATGCGTTTGAATAGATAAGCCAGTTGGCTCGACTTGAGGTATAAATCTTTCTTACAGCAAGAACAATGTCGGCAGCCCTGGGCCCGTTGAGGCCTGTGTAGAGAGTCCCCTTGTATATGCCCTCGGTGACAACGATCTCGGGGAAGGCGTCGTTCTTGAACGGCAAGGCCGGCCCGCTGGGGACGAACAGGTACGCGCCGCTGTTGTTGTCATGGCCCTTTTGCGTGTCGTATCTGAAAAAAATATACATACATAAATCACGTCTATATCCCCGAAGGGGTAGGCAGAGGTGAACTAGCACCCACATTTCGCCAATTATGTTAGGTCCCATGTAATAGGTGGCGAGCCTATTGCCATTTATCGGGCACAAAAGTCGCAGTACATTGCTATTGTAGGTGGTATAAGAGGAACGCTGCTGCCCATTCTTTATCATTGATTTATCTTAAGTCGCCTTGTACGACACCCACGGGAGAGATTTGGGGTGGTGACAATGGTATTCTACTCTGCCGGCACCACACGGCACGAAAAAAACATAAGGGTACGAATTGAGTAACCTCCTCCGTTTTATCGTCGGTTAAAAAGAATCAGACAACATTTAAAGATTATACACGTTTCTTTGGAGGCTCGGTATCAAGCATCCATAAAACCTAACCAAATGGACAAGCCAAGTGCCCAATCTATTCAAACGAACGGAATAAAAACTTTATGAAACTGACGAATTAACAAGAAAACACAATGGCGACCGTCGTGTCAAATGTAAGAGTTGTAGTCAAAAATTAACATTCGTTTGATGATCGATGGAAACGTTGTATCGTTTACCACTGGTCTCGACATTGTGAAGCAGTATGGCAGAATACATACTTCAACAATCCAAATGGGACATGGGTAGAAAGAAGAAATTGTTTGAGCGAGCGATGAGCGAAAAAAGTAAGTAAGGATCGTAGCAAGTGGAAAGAAGTTATCTCTGCCTACTCCTGTGGAAGAAAGGCGTGACATAATGTCTGTATGTATTTTACATCATAACAAAAGTACACAGTCCTTTTGGTACTTACTGCAGGAAGTCCATATGAACAGGTATAGTGGTCCCGTTGGGGCTGACTAAGGCCTTGATGAGGCCGTCCTTGGTGGCCACAACACTATCCTTTTACGACTTACTGCACGAAGTCCATATCAATTGGCATAGTGAAGATAATTAAGTAGAAAGCTTCATCATGACTTAGGTAGAATTACAAAAACTAAACGCTTCATCATTTCCCACCATAAAAATAGTCCGGCCTTTTGGTACTTACTACACGAAGTCTATATGAACTGGCACAGTGAAGAAGACTTAAGTAGAATAACAAAAATTAACACGAAGTCCATATGAACTGGCACAGTGAAGACTTAAGTAGAATAACAAAAACTAAACGCTCCATCATTTCCCACCATAACAAAAGTACACAGTCCTTGTGGCACTTACTGCACGAAGTCCATATGAACAGGCATAGTGGTCCCGTCAGGACTAACAATGGCTTTGATGAGGCCGTCCTTGGTGGCCACGAGGCGGGTCCCGTTGCCGGCGCGCACGCTCACGTCCTCCGCGAGTCGGGCGGCCGGCTGTTCCACGGGGAACATCTTGGGAAGGTCCACCGTCCAGTAGTCCGCGTTGTATACGCGCACGTGGGCGTAGGACGTGTACCTGCAAGTGGTAAACAACAAAATGTTAAAAAGTAAGCTCTCATTCAAAACTCGATTCAAAGTTCATTGCTGGATAAACAGAAATTAAACATTCCTCGTGGTTTCTTGGCGACGGATTTTGCCGTGTGATCTGTTATTAAATTAGTCTTTAGTCTTTTATTGATGTTTATCTATGTTATAAATATACCCTTTTTTCTTCTTTTTTTGCGGAGAGGTAAACTGCAATCTTTACGCATCATCCATGCAGTACGGTGCAACTACAGAGGTATGTGGGACTCGGTGTAGAGGCGTTCCCCCACTACACCACTAAACATCCTCTCCGGGCATCAAGCCAAAGCACAATATGGCAGCCATCCGGGGTCATCCGTTAGGATATGTCACCGGACAATGTTATAAATATACCTTTTTTTATTCGATTTTAATTTCAACATTATATAAATGTTAGAAAAATTAGTAGAAAGAATTTGGTAGTTAGAAAAAGAATTTCGAAAAATTATGGTCTTGAGGCGGGAATCGAACCCGCGTCCGCTGCTATCCGGGCAGGTGCCTGACCGCTCGGCCACCCAAGACACCAATTAACTTGCCGAAATTCTTCTAACCTTTACACTTCACGTTGTAAGCCAACGGGTACCCTCGCAATGTAGAAATAAATTTAGACGCGGGTTCGATTCCCGCCTCAAGACCATAATTTTTCGAAACCACCAAAATCTTTCTATACCTTTTTTTTTTTTAGAGATCTTGACCCCCGAATACAGAAACGCTACTGAAAGTTTGAGTTCTGCTTAACATTTAAGTATTGTCAGAATTGACGTTTTTCCATACACATTCTGACAGGTATTATCCACTTAACTTTATAAGCAGTGCTCAAAATTGAGATACAGACACGCTAGTTTCTGTATTCGGGGGTAGATCATTAATTTTGACCTAATGTAAATATGTAAACTCTTACTTGTTTATCGCCGTGTTGTCTCTCAGCGATACTGAGAACATGGTGAGGGCTAGCGGTTCCACGGTGACTGGGAATGACAGCTGGAACTTGTTGGCAGCGAAGCCGAGCCTCTTCTCGCCACTCACCACTGGCGCCACTTGCGCCATTATCGGATTGCCATCGGAATCGAACACCTGGGTGGTTAATGCGCTATTAGTATTATTTTGATGATTATTTGAACATTATAAAATTGTTAGAAAAAATATCTCAAAGAAATATGTAGTCAGAAAAAGTTCGACCACCGTGCCGTCGCCACACCTTTACTCTGTGCTAGTTACGAAGATCGCACGTAACTAACTAGCAATGTTTTACTAACAACAGTATAGTAGACCGGTAAAAAAGGTGTTACAGCGGCACGGTGACGGCGCGGTGGCGGCATCGTGTGCAGGAGCGCATAGGCATCTGCCCGGAATGCAGAACACGCGGGTTCGATTCTCGCTTTTTCTAACCACATATTTCTTTACGTTATTAGTATAACTTCATCCCAAATTAAATGTCTCTACTACTGGGGCTCATGTCTTCCCTATGTATTGAAGAATACAGAAAGAGAGAATGGGCTATAACCTACTACTACGTTAATCCAGAGCGGATTGGTCGATATTAATGATTGCTTTTCAAAGGACCGGTTTGGTCGAATAGTCAGATCTGCCAAGAGAACCCGTGTTCGAATCAGGGAAAAATGTTCGTGATATAGACAGACATTTGTTCTTGACTCATGGGTGTTTAAATGGATATTGGAATACACTACATTCCATATTTATTTTTTTAATTATTTATCTAATACCAAAAGCTCACATTTTTGGAACACTAAATAGTGTGACAAAACCCAGAAATGTTTATTCGAGCGCTTAAATCATTATGCATATTCAAATTTTGTCTGTCATCTAGTATTCATAACACAAGTACTTATGTGTACTTACTTCGGGCTAGACGACAGGGCCGTCTGTAAGAAATATTTGTTAATTTATTTAACTCACCTCTACATGTGGACTGGAAACCAGAACTGTCAAGATGTCGTGCCTCCTGAAAGCTAACGCGTTGTACAGCACGAGCCGCCTAGACGGAGACACCTCGTCTAAAGCTATGGTAATCCTAGTGGGTATTTCGTCGTGTCGCCGCCAGATGTCGTCCACGTCGAAGTATATGTCTTCCTGAGTCTGGTCCTGTACCGGTGGCTGCTTCAGGAGGTAATAGGCTGCCTGCTGTATGGCTGATTGGCAGTGCTTTATTGCTGTGAGCATTCTGTAAGAGAGATCATCTTATTAATAAATGTGTTTTTGAATTGTCGCCAATAGGCATGATGACTAATTTTGATAAATACACCATGTTGTGTGAACCTGTCCACTTTACGCCAAATTATTAATATTTTTGTAAAAACTTAATATTTTGATAGAAAAAAACAAGTTTTTAATAATGCAATTTACAATTTCCGCCTAAACGCCAAAATAGCAATGGCGTCCGTATTAGTAGTTAACGGAATCGTGACGTCACGCGGCGTTTGACCAAATATTGTTTGATTGTTTGACAGATTGTTAAATTGTGTATTTTTGTTTTTAAAAAATAAATATCAATCACAGGCATAATCTGCGAACCAGTGATTTTTATCGAATCTCCTTATCCTAAAGTATTATTATAAATCATTATTTCAGTGATTCTTTGTTAGTGTCATCATCCCTATTATAACTACAAAAAGAAAACTATTGATGGCGTATCATTTTACAAATTAGTTTAGCTTCATTAGATGTTGGGTCAGCTAAGAAACATTGAAATGCACCCATGTCGATGTTGCTAATCCGAAGATTTTTGTTCTCTTTGAATTTTGTCACATTCCACCAACAAGTGTGTGCACATTCTCAACTTTATCACAGGCTTCACATAATTTAAGTTAATTCCAGCCCTTTTATACAAAGATTTTGGTGGTTAGAAAAAGAATTTCGTAAAATTATGGTCTTGATGCGGGAATCTAACCCGCGTCCGCTGCTATCCGGGCAGATGCTTGACCGCTCGGCCAACCAAGACACTAATTAACTTGCCGAAATTCTTTCAACCTTTACACTTCACGTTGTAAGCCAACAATCAAGACAATAATATTTCGAATTCTTTTTCTAACCACCAAAATCTTTGTACTAATTTTTCTAACATTTATAAATCAAAATCGAATTGTCACTCCACGTATTTGTAAAAGCTGTACTGCCTTCCTACTATAAACTCTATTCCCTGAATTAATCAAGTATCTGCTATCCGGGCAGGTGCCACCCAAGACACTAATTAACTTGCCGAAATTCTTCTAACCATTACACTTCACGTTGTAAGCCAACGGGCATGTAATAAATGTAGAAATAAATTTCAAACATTTCAAAGCAGATATTTTTACAAATACCGTGCGTTCGGTTAAGCTTGAAGCTTGGGTTTGCTTTATAAACTGTTCGATTAAAATTTTAACATTATATAAATGTTAGAAAAATTAGTACAAAGATTTTGGTGGTTAGAAAAAGAATCAGCCCGTTATCTCTACGTCAACTTCAAGACCGCTGGCCGAATCTCACTTTTTAGCGTAGTCCTCGCGGACCTCGTCCCGGGACGTGCCCGTGACGCCGTCGTGATGCTGGAACAGGGCGAGCGCCCGGCGGGCCTGCTCGACGCGGTCGCGGAGTTGCAGCGACATGACGCGCGTCACCGACTGCGTCGACATCGCCTGGGCAGTGATTGTTTCTGCTGCTCTGTTGGGGGAACACGTGGGAACGTGAGATTAGTTGGAAAAATCTACTAAGCCCCCCCCCCCCCCCCCCAGACAATACGATTAAGTTGGACAACTAAATCGCAGATCGTACCTAGCCACTTATGGTAGCCCGCACATTATCCCAACTAAATCGTACACACGTTTCTATAACTAATTGGTACGATCTGCGATTTAGTTGTCCAACTTAATAGCATGGTCTGCGGGGGCCCTAACTATCATAACCTACCTGACATAAGCCAGCAAAACCCTATCCATGTTCTTGTAGAACGGCCTGGAAGTGTAGTAGCCGCTCCAATAGTGTTGATTCCGGTCGGCGTACGTGAAGAAGTCCCCGGAGAGTACCGGGAAGTCCGACATCTTGACTTCTGAATGGACAGCCTTGAAGTAGTCTTGGAGTGTACCAAATTGTACCTATTAAGTTGACAACATTGGATATAGAACACTACAATTTCAAAGGCATAGTAAATTATGACGATTCCAACTGGGCTGGCCAGTGTTCGGGAAGCTACGCAGCATATTCTCGGCCCATCTCCTGCAGTGTTTCAAGACAAAGGTCTTAGATAAGCGTGTGTGGCCAGTGATGACTAAAGAACCGAAACGTGGCCGTTTACAATGGGCCTCATAAGAAGGCTCAAATTAAGTCACTCAAATATCAATGGAGTGGGCTATGCTCAGTGTTTCCCTGTGTGATCATATCAGAAATTATGAGACCCGCAGGACAACTAAGATCACCGACATAGCCCGAAGAGTTATGTACATGGCACTGGGCACATTGCGAGGACTGACAGCCATTGGGGCGGAAAGGTCCTCGAATGGCGGCCACGCACGCGGGGCATGTGTGCGTTTTTTATGCTAGACAGGGAAGCTCTTGCCCTTCATCTCACCTGATGGTAAGTGACGATAAGGGCCGAAGATGGAGTCGAGCTTTACCTGGAACCCTCAACCACTGACGGACTGGCTATCTTATCACCGTTGTCGGAACACAATAATGCTGTTAACATTATTATTATGGCGACAGATTTTGATAAGATGGTGGTAGCTAGCCAGGCGGACTTCAAAGAAGTCCTACCACCAACCAAACCGAGTACAAATTTGTACCCCCCTGGGGATCGAATCCGGGACCTCTGGATCTTCGTTCCGGTGGGCGAACCACTAGACCGGCGGTTTAAACTAGCGTTACCACTGGCCGCTATCGCGCACGCGGCGAGACTGGAAAAAGCCGTCTTATGCACACGCACAGCCAGTTGCATAATCTCAGGATTAGTGTGACGGCGTTCTTAGGAAGCTTTTACTCTGTTCGGTTTACTCATGTGGCCGCAGCGTTGGAAGGCTTGGTGGACCGACGTTATCTGGTAGAGGTCACAGGATACCCTTGGATGCGGCAGTGCAGGACCGTTCGGTTTTGAGGTACTTGGAGGAGACATATGCCCAACAGTGGGCGTCTCTCGGCTGGCTGACTGGCTATATCACGTCTATTTATCGCCGAAGGGTATCCAGAGGTAAAGTAACCCCCACTTTTCGCCAATTAGGTATGTCAGGACCCATGTAATAGGGGGTTGAGCCCGTTGCATAATTTAACAATCCTATATCTGGCTTGAGAGCTTAAACACGACAAATAAACAAAATAAGTCCGTTACCTCAGTGTTGTATCGTTCATTGCTATTGATGTAGTTGATGAGCATCTCATAATTCTCGTACTGGTTGTCCCACTCGTTTGAGCGGTCGTATCTGAAGTCGTCTCCCAACGGTATGAGAACAACGTTGCTTCGGTACAGCTGAGCTTTTTTACGCCATTGGTCGAGGATCAAACTCGTTCTGGAAAAGGGATTATGACATTTATCGTCTATCACATACAATGCAGTTTGCTTTGTATCTTTGACACCGTATATAGGTACTACAGATTCTGGCTCGACGTAGGTACAACACATTCTATATCACGAAATCCGTTTGATTAAGCATGTTGTAAGGCGTGATAGTATATTGTTTATCGAATGGGCATTAATTATTTCACATTATCTGTATAAATGTTCATTTACAAACCTTTCCTCTACATTTTTCTGTATTATTTTCTTGGGAGGTATTCCCCATGGACATGTGACACCATTGCCTGGCAATCGTTTGAAGTCAAACTGGCAGCAAATCTACAAAAATCATTTTATACTATTATTAATTTATTTATATTTACATCTATGTGCACTAAGCAATTTGAACAGCCACCTATAAAACAGGTTTAATACACTATTAGGTATTCTGTCATAAAGACGACTGCGCTTTTTATAGTAAAAGGTACCACAATATTGCTAATTTTTTGTTGTAAAGAAAGGAAATTTTTTTTTTATGGCGATTTTTATTGTAAATATTTCCGTCATGTAGCGACAAACACGTGGAATACAATTATCACGCTATCTCTCCCGCGGGTGTCCTATGGGCAACAAGGTAAAATTTTTAAAATAGTACATATTTAAACGCGTTTGGTTAATGGCTGGCTGACACGAACTATTGAAGTGTGCCTGTTCCTTCGAGAATATACAGACTTGACTTAAATATTTTATTGGAATGGAATATAAAGCAAAATAGAAAACGATTTTATTATTGACCAATTTAAAAAAATATATTTAGTTAAGTTTATTGTTTGAAAATAGTTAAGTGTGGTTTTTCTTTCTTATAAAAAAAAATATGAAAACGGTTCCAGTTATAAAACGATAATATTATTTAAATTTTAAATGATACATACCTTAGGATCTGGACCACACGTGTGAGGTATGTCGTAGGAATAAAATGGCATCATATGCGTGAACATATCTGTCTTGCCGACACCATCTGCAATGAGACATCTTTCTAATATGCAACTCATTACCAAATCGGTACCGAAATTGTGTCAGTTTCACTAATATAACAACGTACCCCAAAGTTGTCTCCATTTGAATTCTAGCTGTCGGTTTTGTGCTAGTTCCTTCTTAACCCTGTAGTGTACTCGCTGTATGATGGAATTTTCGATACCAGCCAACTTTAGTAAGTACGGTTGAGAGCTGGAATGACCAAAGGGATCTATGGCCCAACCGTTCCGCGGTATATACGCCAGGTTATCTATAAGCCACTGATGGCCCGTCGTCAGCTGCTGGATGATCGAGAGCCAGTGAGAGTTAGCTTCGTCGTTCATCACCCAACCGCCTGTCACAATCTCCACTTTTCCTGACTTCAGAAAGCTGTGAAAGAGCAGCGTGTATTTACTTATTGAGAGTTCAGTTGGTGAAGTCAATAGGTTTATTAATATTGTAACGCCTGTAAGTACTTAGAACGTATCAATGAACTGTTTTGGTATTTGGAGTGCTTATTTAACATAAAATGGAAGAGCTCGATGCGCAGTGGCTGCCAAGCGACGGTGCAAACTAAGCAATATTCACGGCCGATGGATGGATGGGTGACCAAATATATATTATCTCGAGTTACTCCGCGCACGTTATGTAGTTGTAACAACTCCAGATGCAGCCGGGACGCATCTGGAGTTGTTAATACTACAAATCTGCAATGGGCCAGAGTGGTGGGTTATGGCCAATTCTTCTATCCATAGGGAAGGCATATGCCCCAGCAGTGGTGATATTAATGAGCTGATAATAATGACTTAATAGAAAAAAGTTCATTTAAATCTGGACCATCGACCTGAAAGGAATAGCTACTAGTTTTGAATTTACGAAAATAACTAGTACGTTATGTTTTGCAGAAGTTGTAAAAGAAACACAACAGAAAATTACATTCCTGCAACAGTAAGAGTGGTTACGCACTACGTCCGATCCGAATCCGTGAAAATATGGAATACTTGATTTGACAGAAACAAATCGGATGACGGAGATCGGATCTATTGCGTAAGTTACCATAGAAATAGTTCTATTTTCACGGATTCGGATCGGACGTAGTGCGTAACCGCTCTAAGCTTTATTTCATAAATTTAGAACCCTCGTAGTCTCTCTTGTATAAAATGACTTTGTCTGTATATGAATACAACATGCAAATAAAAAAAAAGAAATGATTATCAATAGTCCAAACATGTGTAACAAAAGTGCAATATTGATTAAGTGTGAATATTTGAAACTCACTCCCGGAATATGGCCTTCTCCTTATCTGTCGCGTCGGACGCCCACCACAGAGATAGATAACTGATTTCAGCCCATATAAACTTCCTACCCTCCGGTCCCAGTTTCTCAATCATATTTGTGAAAATGGCCTTTGTTTGAGTCTTGTAATAGTTTTCAAATGTCTTGAGCCATCCTATAATAAGAAAGTTTGGATACTGACATGATTATGGATTTCATATAAGAGGTGGTATGTTGTATATGAGATGCTTAGTGACACATTTTGCATTATTCAATTGAAAACAGATAAAATAACCAATTAAAGAAAAAAGTTAAAGATAAGATAAAACATTTCTTGCACTATAATATTTGCTGCTACACTATGCTTTATACTTTCAACTCCCGATTACGGGTCCATACCACTCAGCTAGGACATCAATTAACTTGCCAAAATATGTCTTACCTTTCGACTTCACATTGGAAGCTAACATATACCCTTGCAATGTAGAAATTAATTTCTAACATCCAAAGTGGGTTTTTTACAAATACGGTGTATATGATATAGATTATAATTATATAATTATAAAGCTATATCAATGCAATGTAGTTTTGCCTTTACCAAGGGGTATAAAAATACATACATACATACATAAATCACGCCTATATCCCCGAAGAGGTAGGCAGAGGTGAATTAACACCCATTTTTCGCCAAATAAGTTAGGTCCCATGTAATAGGTGGCTAGCCTATTGCCTTATATCGGGCATAAAAGTCGCAGTACATTACTAGGTAGTATAAGAGAAACGCTGCTGCCCATTCCTCATCACTGTTTTATCCTTAGTCGCCTTGTACGACACCCACAGGAGAGATTTGGGGTGGTGACAATTGTATTCTACTATGCCGTCACCACACGACTATATAGTATAAAAAATAGCGTACGACCTACTCTCAGATCTATCAAATATACACGAAAAAGGTAATAAAAATTGGTCAAGTTGTTTCAGAAGAGTTTGATGACAAACACTAGGATATGAGATTTTTTATTTCGACGGGTTTATTAATGGCCTGGTTGACAGAGTGGTCTAAGAAGTCATAATTTTTTATTTCTATGATCTTTTATTCAATAAAAATTAAGGTTTTATTTTAAGATTGCACTGTGCCTTGCCATAATGCTGTCATTACATCTTACCAGGGTCATTATGTGAGTGAGGAATTATAATAACTTTTAGTTTATTCTTTGAACTCCATTGATCTTCATTATATTCTATATTCCAACCTTGTTTCCAAACTCCACCATCTTTGTCATCAAATAATATTCTTTCATACATAGAAAGCATCTGTAAAGACAAAATTACATAAATAAGATCATAGAGGACAATCATAGGATTCTACTATACTTACTAGTTTTTAAATATCTTACAACAACTACTGCTATTTATCGGGCACAAAAGTCGCAGTACATTGTCAGGACGGTAGTATAAGAGGAACGCTGCTGCCCATCCCTCATCACTGATTTATCCTTAGTCGCCTTGTACGACACCCACGGGAGAGATTTGGGATGGTGACAATTGTATTCTACTCTGCCGTCACCACACAGCAACATAATATAACTATATATTATAATAAGTAGTTCAAGTGTAAGGTGAATATCTGAGAATTCATAATACCTGTACATCAGTTTTAGGGGCCACTTGCATTTGTATTGGACATGTAGATGCATTAAATCTTGAAACCATTCTAGGTGGTTCATCTCCAACAGCTTTAAACTCCCTGATCTTTGGATTTTCATTTTTAAATTTTGGTCTCTTTTGTGGAGGATGGTAGTCAGATTGTCCCACTATCTGGTTCATAGCAGATTTGATTTCCCCAACAACTTCATGATGTCTGTGTAATTCTTCTTCAATATGCCGGAGCTTTGATTCAAAGTTGGACCATTTAATCTAAGAAATATTATTGTAAATCCTATACAAAATGTTACAGAAAATATACAGATGATATCTATAAGATTAATGGAATCAGCTAAGAATTTAATTGTAGTTTTTTTACTAGTGTTATGTTATACTTTATGGCAATAAGGATTACTTACATCGTCAATTTCTTGAGCAGCCGGTTTGATACTTGGTAATTTGAAACTTAAATCCGTAACAACATATAATATGAACAAGAAGGCTAGAATACATGTTAACCAAAATATTGCAGACAGCCGTCTTAACCTCATTTTTTTACATGTAATCTGAAAAAGAAAATATGAGAAACAGAGTGTCGTCTTATCTAGTTGGATTTAATTTCAATAGATTATGACTGAAAAGATTTAAATAGATATACACGAAGTAAATAATATACTATATGCGAGAGAAGGAATGTATAGCTGATAACCACAAAGCAATAACAAGTAAGATTGCAATATATGGATTTTGAGTTTTATTACCAACACTGTCTTTAAAAACCAATATGTATTGCTAATTCCGATGTTCATTGTAAAATATTTATTCAGTAGGCAATTCACCTAAACGACCGGTATAATAAAACCAAATAAGAGAGATAAAAGGAAAATGTTGGTCTCACTCACCTCTATTGCCTAGTAATATTTTTGAGACTAAACATGCAATTCATTATCTAACAGTACCCAATTAAGAATTAGGTATAAACTGAAACTTTATTTGAGTGATTAGAGATAAAAACCAATAATAAATTAAATTCAGCCAGCTGAACTACATTAATGACGTTTCGTTTTGTTTACATCAATATGTGACGATGGGGGGGGGGGGAACTGTCACTGACGTGTCAATAGATAAATAATATGCATTGCATTGCATTTAAGATTTTCTCTGTTATTTTAATTTTTATTAATTTTAAACTTGAATGTGTGTTTAATGTACTTATCTAAAAACATTGTGTCCGATATAATATCATTCTTTGAAACAGTACAAAAAATTCATTATTATAGCTGAAGTATCCGAACACACCAAAAGACTTGTTATCGATTTTCGTTAAATGTCACATTGGTCAAATTGTTTGTGTGTGAAATATGGCGTCTAAGGAGTCTCTGGACGTAAGTATAGCTTTTTTTGTATCAGGATCGAGTTTTTTTGCATTTATAATGGCCTTCTGTATGCGTTAATGCACAGAGATATAATTTCCGTTGCAATATTTATATGGTTTCATAAATTTATTTTGGATTAAGAGGTACAGATGACCACGCCCCTGGTTCCGAATTCTAGTTAGAATATTTGAATAGAATTCTCTGATTGTTTGGGCTTATTATTAATCTACATAGGTTCTAAGTGAGGTCAGATGTGTATAGATTAATTATAATTTTATCTGAATATGCTACGTATCAGTTTTAATTCATAAAAAATAAATTTATGATGCCCATGACATATTTGAATTGCATGTTATCGATATGAAACCTATATTACTTTCCACGTTAAACTAAATTTATGCAGCGTGAACTAAAAAAAATGAAGTTATTATTAAATAAAAGTATTATTTATTGTTATATTGAATTTATAAATGTCATAAAATCAATATGAAAGTGAATGTAAGTACCTATGTAAATATTATATTTACAATTAAAATAGTTTCTTATACCCAATAAGATTTTTAACTCTACAATTGTATTCAAGTATACATGACTTTCTGCTTTTATATACATATAAATAATGTATACCATTTTATTATTTTAGAATATAATATCATAACTTTTTAGACTGAAAGTCAAGCAAATTTTGACTATAATTAACATGTTACGGTTATTCTCAATTCATAACATTTTATTAGTAATTGGATATTTAATATTATTCAATAAAATGTCACACTAAGAACGCTACTAAAAACAATACATTCTCTCAAATCAGTATGGAGAACTTTCTGAACCGTACTGTTAATTAAACTCTAAACAATGTTTAAAACGGTAATTAATATGTTGCTTGAAATAACTTAATATATTTGTTTGAGATTAACTTTGATTTGATCCACATAAATAAAATTTACTTCACATTGTAAGGCAATGGATGTAGAAATTTTAACATTCCAAAGGATGCGGGTTCGATTCCTGCATAAGACAATAATTTTTCGAACTCTTTCCAACTACAATATTCTTTGTAGTTGTTACTAATTTTGCAAACATTTGTATAATGTTCAAATTAAAATCAAAATAGCAATTTATAGCTGTCATTAAAGTGTCAAATATTGTTTTATAAATTGTATAGACACTGTTTTCCCCAGGACAAGGCTCAGTCTTATTTGGGGCCCAGAAAGCATTATATACTGTAACATTGTATTACTATTAAAACTTTTAATTTGCATTTGCCTACCTTTTATTAATCAATTCTTAAAAGAGTTGTTGATAGTATAAAAAGAAAACTACCACATGTAGAATAATTCTTTTATAAAACAGCCAATTTATAGTTGTCTTACAAGCGGTAAATCTTTTTTTTGTAAATTGTTTAGAAACTATTTTCACTTAACAGGGTCAGTTTTATTTGGGGCTCAGAAAGCATTATATCCTGTAACATTGTATTATATCCTATAACATAAACAACTATTAATTCGAATGGCCTATCAAAAGTTTGCAACAATCGTTGCAACATTTTTTCCATCCGACCAAACAGTGCCGGAGTGCAGCCTTGCTGGTGTTTAACGCATTTCGATGGCGGCCACCGCGACAATTGAGCGCATCCGCATTTGTGTCAAAGGACACAGCACGCGCTCTAAGACGCGCTCATCTGCGCCAAGGTTACCTCCACATCCGCGGACTGCGCCCGCGCCGGTCCACATAGGCATTAGGCTACCTTAGGTACCGGCTGATTCTTTCTGAGGCGGTTGTAAATCACGCACAGCCTAACTAACGAACGGACACCGTTCTAATGGTCGTAAATGACACTCGGTCTGATAAGACGTCCAGGAATATAGGCATTAGGCTACCTTAGGTACCGTACCGGTTGATTCTTCTAGTCGGTTGTAAATCATACACAGCCTGACTAACGAACGGACACTGTTCTAATGGTCGTAAATGATACCCGGTCAGATAAGACGTCCAGTATGACGATGGAATAAGTAGGTGGTCAATGTAGAAATGTGTACCTTCATACACATAATAGACCTATATACAAATTATTGGAAGTCATTATCTGAGCAGCTTACTGGCGGGTTCCTTTTTTACACCAGAAATTATGAGGGTGGGAAATTCCTTCGTCTTAAACGTAAAGCTATTCATGGTGGCGTGAAGTGGAATTATAGAAATACATCATAATTTATTTATTGGTAAATGATGCATCTACTAGGGCCTTTGTTTTTGACCCTAAAACTTAACTTTACTGAAAAATCGGTCGGTAGTAGGAGACCAGTTTAACTTATTTTAACTGCATAACGGGGTCCGCGATCGTGAGTGCTTGGCCTACTACTCATGGCATTATCGAATAAGAGATTTTTTTTTGTATCTGTTAACAACAGTCGCAAATGCGGCTATACTCCAAGGTCTTGCTTTTCCTCCTAACGATAATGGTTTTAACGCAAACATACTGATATCATCTTATATTAGCATATAAGTTGTTGCTCTTACCCACGAAAACTAATTTCTAACCTGTTTCGGCCTAACGGTACTCTCATGTGCCTATCGATATACAAAATTTATAAATCAGAGTAATTAAAATGTGGTCCAGGTTAATTTTTAATGTATTTTCCTTGAACTTAATTAGTAGGTATAATTATGTAGTGTACTAACTATATACCTGAATCCTATTGGGTATTGCCAAAGTTTTCGAAATGTCAAATTTGGTGACCTATCCTTAGTACACTATGAAAATAAATCCATCTCAGATCAGTACAAAGCAGCCAGACGAAACTGTTGAATTCGTTCCTTTTCATTTTTGGTATAAAAATTTAATAGCCTTTACATGCTCTCTGATGCAATTCCCTCTGATAATAAAGTTCTTCAGCATATGGGTTGAACAGATTAATTTACAAAAGTTGGCACTGCCAATACATGAATAGTAATAACGACCTTCCCCACCCATGGTAACATTGTACACGCGTATTATGGCTTGAATGAATATGCATGAATAGGAGATGCGTCTCATTTTCAGCATCATTAACGGATGTACCGTCTATTCAGTAGTTCTATTTTATATCGCAAGTTTTGTACTAAAAAGCAGATCGCCGTTTTAAAATGCCTTGAAAAAATTCCGTGATACAGTAATTCGAAGAAAGCAAGATACGAATCGCACATTCGTTTTTCAATTTTGGCTGTTTTCCCCGCGTGGGATTCATGTTTTTATTTCATTACTTCATGGATTTGAAATAATTTAACAAAGTGGGAATTTTAAAAGATCTGCTAGATAATTAACTAAAGTTTTTGATTAGACATTCAAATCATTAGCGGCAATAATTCCGTCTGACCCTTGACGTCTAAAATTTTCCACTCGTCCGCTGCCTAGCCTAGAATGGAAGTGAAGCTCTACTTCCATTGGCCCTTAATTGTCTGAGTGCCAACTGCAAGGTGAGAGGACGGGTGCAATAGCGACCATATGTCTTGGCAGAAATTGTCTGACAGCTCGTCTGCGGTCTCGCCGAGGCTAAGGTCCTGGCGGCGCTGACGCAAGTGGCCACACATCCCGCAGGATGTCGGGAATCAGTCCGTGTCCTCATAACTCTGCAGCTGTCGTGGGTGGCGAGCGTCGCGCAGACATTGTGTAACATCTCCGCTGTAATGAGGATATTGTTCAGCCGTGCAAACGTCACTCGAGCTTTAGATTTTTGACACGAAGCTTTGTAGTTCCCGGCACGTAAGTTGAACCAAAATGATGGTTGTCTGCGCGGGTATAATTAAAGGAAAAGTGTCTAATGAATGCGCAGAAGCGGGTATCCTACGTTCCTATGGTTATAGACACACGTCGCACCTCATACAGAACCTCAATTAATACCTGAAAACGCTTTTCTGCGCTGCGCATAGGTCAGCAAATGTGCCGGGTATTGTACCTACAGCTGTCAACCGATGATGCCTTGGCAACTGATATTGGTAGCAGCTAGTGACAACTGCCAGCGTCCTCGATTGCATAAACTAAGCAATGTTCGCTAAGGCGGTCATTGGAAGAGTTACCAATTATATCTCGAGTACGCACGTACGACTGCATCTACAGTCTTAAAAAAACATATGGTTTTAATTGAGTAACCTCCTCCGGTTTTTCGTCGGGTAAAAAGAGAAGGAATTGTATTTATTAACTGTAATTTAAATTTTATCAATATAAATAGATCTTCTATAAACAAACACACGCATTGTTTGTGAATATCTAAATAAGAGAGAAAAATATTCAAGATAACAAGAACACTTTACGGGCCAATAATGGCTTGATGTCAGAACAGAAATCCTTAGAATTTTGCGGTTATATTGAAACTCAAAGCGCCAGTGACACAATACGTTGCGTGCGGGGCGACTTCGCCAGTCTCACAAAGATAGGTCCCTAACGACAACGAATATTTTGCAAACGTTACAAGGCCGCGTAGGAAATTGGTCTCTGTGTTATACGTGGGTACGTAGAGTTTGTGTGCTACTTTTCTTCGAAATGCTCTCTCACAGAAGCTATTTACCTTCTTTACTGTCGCTGAGGATCTACTTGTTTTTTTTTCTGTATTGACGCATCGCATTTGGACACGAATATTTTTTGTTAAGATTCTTAACGTTTCTCTATAAATTTACATACGTACTTACATACATATTATAATATCAATCACGTCACGGCTTTTTATCCACAAAGAGGTAGGCAGAGGTAAATTAACACCCAACGTTTCGCCAATTATGTTAGGTTACGTGCTCGATGGATAGCATCTATTGCCATCCATCGAGCACGTAACTCGCGGTTTATTGTCAGGTATAGGAGAAACTCTGCTGTCCATTACTCATCGATGTTTTAACCCTAACTGCCGCACTCAAAGACGTCAAATAACGTTAATGAGTACTTAACGTCAAAAAATGACAATTCGAAACTAGTCGCTATTCTTGCCGGGTCTATGGTCTAGATTTAAATGAAAATTTTTGACATTAAATACTCATTAAAGTTAATTGACGTCTCTGAGTGCGGCAGTAAGTGCTCTACCTTTTTCTGGAAAGGGAGAGCAGAGCACAATTCGCACGCGCGCCTCCTGTATGCGACACAGTGCCATATAAAATTAGAACTGGCAAACTAATACTGTTTTTAGCATGGAGCACCTATTAGGTAATTCAATTTCCCCGCTTCCGTTCTAGTGCTACATTAAGTACAGTTGATATGATTAATTAATGTTATAATCGTTAAAAGGTCATCCGCTAAGTGCTCATATGACGAGCTCACGATCACAATCCCCCAAACACCTGGTCTGGATCCATATTTCATTTTACGCATATTGATTTTCAATTACTGTGAACTGAAGGACTGAATTCGGTTGTGTATGTCGCAGGCAGATCGTTGAATCACTTCGTGATCTGCCTGATCAAATCGTGATCTAAGGGACTAGAGGAGAAATTGTCAGGGGATTTATGCCGGGTAATCAGTCACATTATAAGATATTAGCATTTTAAAAATTTGTCAAAAGCTCCGACGAGCTTTGAGAGGCACGCAGAAATCATTAGTTGTCGTAGCTCGCTGCAAAGCAAAATTTAATCTGACGTTTTTGGGTCAGATTAAGTATGAGGGGTAGGTAATTGTTTTTAGCCCATAGCAAAATTTTAAATCAGCTTTATCTGAAAATCACAAATTGTAACTGACAAGTGACTTGCGTAAAAGGGTAAATTGTCAGTACGTTCCGCAAATTTATTTTTCATGTTACACGTGCTTCTCTGGGCTTTCTGTCAAGGTGCTATAGGAGTCATGTAAAATCATTGGTCTATCGATAGCAACAATGTTATATCGTGGAGTAGGTACGGAATCTCACATACTGCATCGCTAGTATTGATTGAGTTGGTAGCGGAGCACAGCTACAGCCACTGTCGCCTGTAATAAACCGGTCTGACCCGAATCGACACTAAATTTTTTTTATTAATGCTATCGATACAAAATAGACGATTGACTTAGTTAGTTCTGGTAGGTCAAGTTTTCTGGAATACTATTAGTCACAGTCATAGTAAACTTTGAAAATGTATAACTTGATTTAGATACTCTTAGTTGTCTCGTAAAGAGTGATGTATTTTTTAAAACAATGGGTACTGACTGAGCTATGGCAAAAACCCCAATGGTTTATGTAATAACCTCCATTGTCCTGAAGAAAATTAATATTGCGAATTGAGGAGGTTTTATTGGCAAAATGCCACAGCATACGACTGTACGTCCTGTCTGTATTCATACTTATGACTGGACCTTACTTTATCGTATAATTTGTGGTCAGTGTACCTACACATAATTTGGCACATAATACAGCTATATTTCACTTTCTCGTTGGTGTCCTACAAGGCGACTAATATCCGTTAACCATCGAGTCTTTAACTTTAATTCAAATAATATCTTTGTACTTTTTAACGAAACGTAGATTATTATTCGCATTTGTTAAATAAGCTCTACAATTGACACTATAAGCTATAAAACAGTACTGAGTTTACAATAGTTTAATTTATATAGAAAATAAAGCGATTTGGGGACTGTTTAAAGTCGGTTTTGTTAGGAAAGTAATATATAAATAAGATTGAACAGCAGAGTTTCTGGTGCACTATCTAGGAAATTACTCCCGGTTAAAGTTCCCTGCGAATGGCAATAGACTTGCGACCTGACACAAGCGGGCGAAATGTGTGTGATAATTCTCTACCTCTGTCTACCCTGTGTTGAAAATATTGTATGCTCATTTGGAAGCACGGAAAAATACGAGATAATTTTTTGGTTACCCATCGAATGACCGGCCCTTGCGAACATTGCTGAGTTCTTTAGCTCTTCGTTAACTTTTGGTTCTAATTTGTTTGCTTACTTTACTAATAAAAGAAGAGGATTAGTTGTGTTTTTATATACATACATACATACATAAATCACGCCTATATCCTAGAAGGGGTAGGCAGAGGTGAACTAGCACCCACGTTTCGCCAATTCTGTTAGGTCCCATGTAATAGGTGGCGAGCCTATTGCCATTTATCGGGCACAAAAGTCGCAGTACATAGCTATTGCTAGGTGGTATAAGAGGAACGCTGCTGCCCATTCTTCATCATTGATTTATCCTTAGTCGCCTTGTACGACACCCACGGGAGAGATTTGGGGTGGTGACAATTGTATTCTACTCCGACCACACGGTTTTTATATGTGACAAACAAATAGGTGCATCAAATGATACTGACATCGAATTAGTTAATTAAAAATTAATTATTCCGTAAATCCTATTATGTAAGTTCGAGTATTCATCAAATCGGAAACAACGCCGGGGATTAGTTTATCTCCATAACAAACTAAAACAAATACTTATTTGTATCTTCGATAAGCGTAGTTGTTACAGAAATAAGTTCGTTAATGAAACTTCCAAGTTACCTTGTAACTTGTTTCTTCTGAAGTACTTACATAGGTTATACGATACGAACTAATATCAGTAGTGCGCCTGTCGTTTATTACTCTGCGAACAATTTTATAACTGTCTGATTAATATCTTGGTAGCGGGCTAGTTCGATAACATATTTTATGACAGTGCCAGGGTTCGTGGTTTCGTAACACCCACTAGTGGTGTAAAGAATATTCGCACTCGCGAATATTCGCATGTTTTTGCATTAGCAAAGTTCGAACGATTTTTTTGCGAATATCAACATCAGAAAAAATCATAATATTAGGTTATAAATAAAAAATTAACAATCTTCACTTTATCATTTAGTATTATTTATTTAGATTGCAGATCACTACTAAATAAAAATTAACTTATCATTATTAAGTAATAACAAAAGCACCTTTTTGAAATGAGTATAAAGCATAACTGCATAATTTTTCGTTTTTAGTAATAAATAGGTCACAACCTTACAAGCGGAACGCACCTCTTGCGAATACTAATTGGAGCCAAATTAATTAAAAATTCAAAATTTGTATTCGCATTCGCGAATGTCGGTTGCAGATATTCGCATTCACGAATGCTCGAATAATAGCATTCGTTACATCACTAACACCCCCACGCTAAGACAAGGGTTGGTAACGGCTTTATTGACGACTTACATTTAACTGAAGTTCACGGTCAGCCATTATTTACACAGTGCCGTTAGAAAACAGCCCAGAAAATGTTGAAATATTATCTAGAACTTTATTTTCGTCTAGTAAGGCACAAATTTCGATGTCAGTTCAGCAGCGATCGTTGTCGGCAGCAGGGTTGATTCTATTACGTACGGCACGCAATAGATATTTAATTCAAAGTGCTAATGTTTTATAATTTTCTGAACATTCCATTTCCTTCTTTTAGGATATATTATGGATTGATATTTTTTAAACCTGTAATTTCCTTCAAAGCCTACTCTCATACACATTATACTCTTATCTCACTTTCAGTGACGGCACTTTAAGAATTTTTTTACTTAGACACCACAGTTTCTCTAAGATTTTGATATTTGAAACAAATTCTTTGTTCCTACAGATCCGTACAATGAAAATCTCATCCCATTTACAGAAGTCATTAACCAGAATCTTCTTATTATTCTTCTCTTATTCTTGAAAATAACTTTTATTTTGATCTTATCTAAACAAGGTTTTTAGTCCTTTGCCTCCATTGTGGCTTCTTTCATTACTTTTATGTAAATATATATAATGTCTTACAAACAACCAGCATCAGCTTTTTCTAGGTCGTTAAGCAGTTGTAGTGTTAAACTCACCGCCAACGTGTGCTTATGAATTGGTATTGAGAACACACATATGCATTATCTGGATCATATTATAAGTTGCATACACATAAATCACGCCTATAACCCCGAAGGGGTAGGCAGAGGTGAATCAACACCCACTTTTCGCCAATTAAGTTGGGTCCTATGTACATAATAGAGGACGTGCCTATTGTATGTATCTAGCACATAAATCGCAGTATAATGCTTGGTGGTATGAGAGGAATGCTGCTGCCCATTACTCATTGCTGTCTTTACCCTTGTACGACTCCCACGGGAGAGATGGGAGTGGTTACAATTTGTATTCTACTCTGTCACCACGCGGCCTTATTATAAGTTGATTTAAAATTAAATACGTTGATCTATTACAATACGATTGTAACCCATTATTCATCTTTTGCTTACTTTTCTTCCAAATTTTTTGGGATCGTGATCGGTAAAATACGTATAACGTCATACTGCACTAGGATTTGGCTAGGTTTCTTTGTTAACTCCAAACCTCCAGGGAACGCGGTTGTGGGTAGTTTGCGAGTTTATGGGGACAAAGACATAGTAATGTCATTGTCCCATAAACTTAAGTACATATTATTAAATTGATTGTATCGTATACATACTTACTTGTATGTCGAACTTGATTGAAAGTAAAATTAATTATATAAACAATATTAGCGCAAAGGGGTCATCGTAAAGGAATTGCGCATTATGATTAAATCATAAAATGTATATTTTTTGTATAGGAATAATAAGGAATCTCCTCCCTTTCCGTGAGTTGTATTTGTAAAAATATCTTCTAATATCAATTGAATAAAGAAAGCAAATCATGCTTATTTAGAACTTTTATTACGTTCTTGAAAATATGTAAGTTTACATATTACTTTTAATGGTACACAATACGTGGAAGGTGTTCCTTTTCGTTGCTATTATAATAATATGTATTATTACGGTCCCTTTTAATGAATATATTTTGCGTGTTATTTTACTGCTTGTTAGATAAAACTAAGAGTTAGCACATTTCCTTTACGAGCATATGAGATTCGTACCAGTCGTTCCTTTCATAGTGATTACCGCTATAAATCTTCGTAGAAGGTTGCTCTAACGTAAATATTTTATAGGCCTATATACTGTTGTACAGTGAAAGACGTAATAAATAACAACTTTTATTTGATCTTTGTTCTCAGTGTGTTAAAAAAGTTATTACCGCCGCGTAAGGGTGGCAGTGGTATCCGTTTTAGACGGAAGCTTATCCTCTTTTTCTATAATATGATGTTACATCGTTTTTTTTACTTATTAGTTTATACGTCATTCCTAGTCCTTGTTACGGAAAGACGGACGTAGAAGGGGAGAGGAAGACCAAATAAGACATGAATGGATAGTGTAAAAAAGGATATGGATAGTCAGTCAGAGGAGTGTATGAGAATTGCTGAAGGATAGAGAGGAGTGGAAAAAGAAAATATGTTGTGCTGACCCCGCCTAGCGCGGGATAAGGGTAGGGAGAAGATTTTTAGACAATACCGTGCTTAAGGAGACAGAAAGGAACTTAAGTTTCCACCTCTCGCCTTGCGTTATTGGCAAATGGTTTTTTTTTTATATACGAGAGTACCCTCTTTAGACAGTATGCCCTGGTTGGACCATATGAATATAAGCAGGGGGCTCAACATTAGAAAAAGTGGAGCTGGTTCTGGCATGAAATAGCCCACAAATCTTGGGAGTACATACATACATAAATCACGCATATTTATCCCCGAAGGGTTAGGCAGAGTTGAGTTAACAGGTCACACAGGTCACACAGTCATAATAACAGATTGCCATCTATCGAGCACTCAATATACTGCTATTTAAGCAGTATATTGCTAGGTGATAAGAGGAACTCTGCTGCCCGTAACTCGTCACTGTCTTAAACAGTAGTCTCCTTCCACGACACCCGCGGGATTGAGGGTGGTGACAGTTGTATTCTGTAGGCCTAGCACGGGACGTGGACAAAATCTCTCTCCACCACTTGACAGTGTTTTGTCTCGGAATTTAGTTGGAGATGGAGCGAGAGGGAATATTTTCTTTTCACCGAGAAGACCCTTTCTACGTCCTGTGCTATAGGCCTTCAGGGGTAGGATCCCAAAATTTTGAGCCAAGTTTCATTCCAATACTTGCGTTCCAACCTATGACTTCGCATCAGCTGTTCATGACTTTTCGCAAGCACCAACAAGAAAACGCAAATGTGTGAACATTTCCAGTAGTGAACGGCGTTTATGATAACATCAATAATTAATTATGTTGTTACCACTGCCACCACGCCACCTCTCGTGACTTTCGACAATTAAAATAACTGTGCGACTAGGGCAATACTATTTTACTGTGCTGTCTGTAGATAAATAGGTGATTTGAGTATCTTAAATAGGTAAATAGTACTAAGTAATGTGGCTCAAATTGTGTAGAATTTTAAATTATTCGCCTACGGCTGCCTGATCTATATTACATGGGAATTTTATTGAACATTTTGACATCGTTAAGAATTAGATAAAGAATAAGTTAAAACCTAGATCCTTTTCTTGAACGAAATATTGAATTTGTTATTTTGCGATAATGTTAAACACAACATTGTTCTCTTATACAAATATTCTTAACATCAAGGTGCTGAAGAAATATAAAACTCAAAGGAATTATATTAAGCCAAGAAGTCCTCGGTTCGAATCCTAGATAGGCTCATGAGCGTGTGTTCATCATACGCACACGTGATACGGATATGATCTCGATCTCTGGTCACGACTATAATTATACATCTATGATGTAAATTTTGGTCTACCTGTCTTAATCTTCTACAATCAATAGTTAGGGCGTGGTCTTTAGGTTACACTCTTGCTCAGATATGTCTTGACTCTAATCTTTATATTATTGTTGATTGGTTTTATTTCCGTACATTTTCTTGTTCCGAAGATCTCATCATAGTCAACTAAGTGTAAAAAGATTTACGACTAATCTATAACCGGTTATAGTTAGGTATTGTTTCATTATAAAGCGATTGCAATTTTTATCTACGTACTATGCAATGCCACGTTTTTCAACATGACTTATGTCAAGTGGTTCAGTTTTGCTTTAGAGTTCTCGCTCATAATTGGATATTTTCTATTGTAATACGTACGACGGAACAGCCTTTATCCACCCTCCCAGCCTGCCTTTGTATCGAATTATGACGATAAAAGTCTTGCTGAGAAATATCTCGAAAGCTTTCCATTCCCTTTGAGTGAACTTAAAGCGGAGAAATGGTCGTATCGATTCATGCCCAAGGACGAACGGTGCGAAATGTTCGTTACATTTGCTTAATGCCACTCTGCGAAGCTAATTCTTCTTTGGTTCATTACGTTGCAATACCTAATTACTTAAAACAACTCTCCTAACTTTAGGAGTCCAATTACAGTTGTCGACTACGTGCATACGATATACCTAATTACCTACACAGTAATGGATTAGTTTTATTTTCAGTAATAACGTTATATATTGTCTGTTCTTAACTAGCACACACAAACCACGCCTATTTACCCCCGTAGGGGTAGGCAAGGGTGAATTAAAACACAAGTTTCGCCAAAAAAAAAATAGGTTAGGTCCCATGTAATATTCGAGCTTATTGCCATCTATCGGGCACGTAAATCGCAGTATATTGCTTGGTGGTAAATGAGGAACGTTGCTGCCCTGTTGCCCACTTTTTATGAGACGTGACCGCTCACAAATGGTCTTAGGACTCAGGTCACCCAAAAAGAAGTTTCTTGGAGTTTCTCTACGCGATTGAAAGAGATCAGCATGAGAACAAGAAGAGTCACTGACTTAGCTTGAAGACATAGCTTTGAAAATACATTCTACGTAATTTTTTCGTTCCCAAACCAACATCCAATCTGTATATTGGTCTGGGAACGGGAAGATACATGAGTAAATTTATCAAAAAAATAAATTCATTAAGTCACTATCACTTTTATTAAGTCATAATAAATAGTGACTGTTCTAGTTCCCAGCGTGCCTGTTTGAGGTGGAACTTTATCAAGCTCTGTAACGAACGGTCTACTTAATTTTATCGCGGCACCACATTCCAGCTTAATTCGAGTTATAACTAAACATGGCTTAGTTCTTTCCCTACTGGGGTAGTTACGTGAAACTGTGGTGCTGTTAAGTGAATAGAAACTTGAAATTAACTTCTGCATGCATAAAGGCTTTGTGTCTACCTACACTAACAGAATATATTTCACGCCTTTCTCCTCAAGGGTGGTGCAGAGGTGTTTTAACACCCGCGTTTCGCCAGCTTGTTTCATGTCCCATGTAGTAAGGGCCATTCTTCGTGAACTTTGATCCCAGTAATTTTCTAGATGGCGGACCTGTGAAAAGATGATGCCGATTCCTAGTTATATTAAAACTCTTACTGCCGCACTCAGAGACGTCAAATAACGTTAATGAGTACTTAACGTCAAAAAATGACGATTCAAAACTAGTCGCTATTCTTGCCGGGTCTATGGTCTGAATTTGAATGAATATTTTTGACATTAAATACTCATTAAAGGTAATTGACGTCTCTGAGTGCGGCAGTTAGTCGCCTTGTACGACACCCACTCGTGGGTGGACAGGGGTGGTGACAATTTTATTCTTCTCTGTCCACACCACGCAGCTTAGAACACAGAATATTGTCATATTTTCATATCATGTCAAATACTTCCTAATAACCTCTATTTCCCCTTGCAACGCATTTTGTGAATGTCCCACGTCCTCTGGTTTTGTAGTTTTGATTTTTTCAGGAGAACCGCGCAATTTTCTTTTATTTCGCGTCACGTTCACATCATAAAATCAGTCAAAATCGCATAGAGATAAGAGTCACTCACTCACTCTTTCGTGAGCCATATAATCATTGTACGGGGAAATTGTCAAACTCTTTTTTGTAATAATACAAAAAAGTGTTTGACAATTTCGCCGTTTGGTGTTATAACCAAAACGCCGTGTGGTGACGGCAAATCAGAATACAATAGTTTGACGGCCGCCTTGGTCGAATGCTCAGATTGCTGGGTATTGGCCAAGAGGTCCCGGGTTCGAATCCTGGTAGGGGCAAACTTTGTGATGACCACAAATGTTTGTTTCCGAGTCATGGTTGTGTATATGTTTATGTAGTATATTTTCAACGTTTATATACATAATTATAATAAAAATATGTCCGTCATCTTGTATCCAAAACACAAGTGCTTAAGCTACTTACTTTGGGCTAGATGATATGTGTGAGTGTAAAAAAAAAATATTTATATTTATTTATTTATTATATAGTCACCACCCCCATCTCTCCCGCGGGTGTCTTACTAGGCGACTAAGCGTTAAAAGACAGCAATGAGTAATGGGCAGCAGCGTCCCTCTTAGGCCACCTAGCAATGTACTGCGATTTCCGTGCCCGATAAACGGCAATAGGCTCGCCACCTATTACATGGCGATGGCACCTAACCTAATTGGCGAAAAGTGGGGGTTAATTCGCTTCTGCCTACCCCTTGGGGTATACAAGGTGTTTGGTACATGGTATATCAAGCCCACACCTACCCAAGCAACATCATATAAATACTAGGGTCATAATAAAAATTCTTAATTCAAAAAATATTTTTAAAAATTTTCATAAATTTTATTTTTCTGATTGAACTATTTGTATGGAGAATTCATTTTTTTTTTACAAATTTATTTTTTTGAAATCACCATAGTATTTATATGACTATGTTAGCATGGGTAGGTGCTGGCTTGATATACCATGTGCCAAACACCTTGTATAGGCGTGATTTATGCAAGTATGTGTGTTCCAAAACGGTACCTATTTAACTTTTGAATCTTTCTAAATCGTGATGCAAATTGTTGCAAGGTTTTCTTACCTTTTTTTCTTTCCTTTGTTTTATGTATGTATGTCATCTCTTTCCTTGATTAATGTATGTATGTACCAAAACGGCACTTAACTTTCAAATCTTTCCAAATCGTTGTGCAAATTGTTGCAACGTTTTCCTACCTCGGCCAGTGGTGCGCACAAAGCTTTTCCCGGGGCAGTTCAGTGCATTGCTCGCTAAGGGGGTCGATCGATCGGGCTGGGCTCGCGGCGCGCTCGTAAGTCAGATGCACCGGCGCCAACTGATACCTATTCCCCATTACATGTTACTCGCCAATTTTGCTTGACGCGTCTGAGTCTAACATGTATGTACCTACCACTTATTTTGGTGCAATTAGGGCCGTTTATGATCGCTTTAGGATCCAATAGCTGATGTATTAGTGCGTTCTGCTACTATTTCGTTAGGAACTCTTACTTTACCCACGTATAGGTGCCTATTGCAAGCTCTATCTATGAAACGTGATTGAGTACAAACATGCGAGTATTAAATAAATTTTCGCGTTCAATATATTTGCTTGTAACGACAAAACTTGTTCAAGCCGTGTTTTGCTTTAGAAGTATATGTATTTTTAATCAGATGGTGTCACTTTTTGTTCAAATAGTTTGACCACAAGTGACAACTGATTTAGGCCCGAGTTCACCAACACTTAAAACTAGCGATTAAAAGAAACCCGTCAGTTTTTGACAGTTCTTCAATACTTTGAAATATCAAAAAGCGATGGTTAACTAATAATCGCCTATTTAAGTGTTGGTGAACTCGGACCTTAAACACTTAAACAAAACATGTGTTTGAACATTTTTGTAATAACACATCGTAGTGTTTGAAATATTATGTAATTCACTGTCATGTGCCTCGTGATCTGCCGTCGTATGTACAATACTATTAGCTCGCGCAGTAGCAAGCTGCATTGGGCTGGCGTCATCGCCGTCTGACCCAACCTGATTTACTGCAAATCGTCCATGCCGCGGCGGGGCACGTGCGCTTATACTGTACTATGAATTTGAACCAATTTACTATGCTTGCCTATAAATATGGCATTTCGATTTCTCAAACATAAAATTTATATCGAATTGCTCTTAAATATACTGAATAATATACTTTGCGCTCAAATGTGTCCATGTTATGACTAAAACATGGCCCTTTTCTCTCGGAAAAAATGTGATGAACAACATGAGTGTGTCGGCACCTAATCCTTCTCTACGTTTTTCGTGAAGTTGAATATAATAAGCTGCTTTACCGCAACCAAATTTTATTGGCGTTTCCATCTAACGTTTGTCAGCTTTGATTTTATCATAACCGAGCGAAGTGACCGATAAAATTAAATTACAAAACCACTTAGCAGCCCAGTGAATCGGCATTTTCCCCGCGGAGATATCTATCTACGTTCGAAAGGTCATGACATTTCATCAAATGGCATAGGTACGCCGATCTGGAGCTTAATTCCAGACATTTCGTTTATAATTTAAATTTAGAGAATAGTAGAGTCGTAGGTAATCTTAGTACATATATACATACATACATACATAAATCACACCTATATCCCCGAAGGGGTAGGCAGAGGTGAACTAGCACCCACGCTTCGCCAATTATGTTAGGTCCCATGTAATAGGTGGCGAGCCTATTGCCATATATCGGGCACAAAAGTCGCAGTACTTTGCTATTGCTAGGTGGTATAAGAGGAACGCTGCTGCCCATTCCTCATCATTGATTTATCCTTAGTCGCCTTGTACGACACCCACGGGAGAGATTTGGGGTGGTGACAATTGTATTCTACTCTGCCGTCACCACACGGCTAAATTTAGAGAATAGTAGAGTCGTAGGTAATCTTAGTACATATATACATACATATATACATAAATCACGACTATACCCCCGAAGGGTAGGCAGAGGTGAACTAGCACCCACGTTTCGCCAACTATATCAAGTCGTCATGTAATAAGTCATGTAATAGGGTGCGAGCCTATTGCCATCTATCGGGCTATTGTAATCACAGTGGCGTTAGATATTGTTATCTGATTGCAGAAACGATCCCAATTATGCCTCCGAAGGTCAGTTTACTTTCGAGATTAATTTCGCCGTGTGGGTGTGGTGCACACCGAAATAGATCACTTTCTGTAAGGCTGTTTGTTTTCTTCGTGCCCTCGACAACATAAGTATAGTCCATAATGATGGAAAGCTTTTCAGGAGCCCTTCGGATCTCGCTTGTAATTTTCCCGATTGGCTGTGTCGGTAGTACTATTACAATATAAGAGGCCTTTCACGTATCCACATTTTTTTTGTGAATACCATCGCTTATATAGAAGTAATAATATTGTATACTTTGGTATGAAAACTTAGAAAGTACAAGTTGCAAAAAAAAATTAACTAATGATTACAACAAGATGTGTATACTAATATAAAATGTTTATCACCTATTCCATTGTCTTCCAAAAGCTGTGCGGCGATCTGACAAAATTTTCGATGTCAATTTATATGCTAATGAAAGCTATCTTCGTATATTGTTAAAATGGCACTGTTTTAAGCACGAAATACTCAGCGAGAGAGAGATTTCGAAATGGCTTTGTTAAAGTTTCTCGACATACCTAACATATTCTAAGGTTATGCTCTAAAAGAAAAATGAAATGTTTATCTTAGTATTTAGATATATGTTATAATATCTTCGTTATTTATTTTACTGTGTGGCCACAGGTCTGTCTGTACTAAGTACCTGGGTAGTTAGGACAAAACTATTTGATTTTCAAAATTGCAGTAAAGATTGAATCCTTTCGTTAATGATAGTACAAAGTAAATGGCTGTGTAGCTGTTAATAATTAAGAATAATATGTGGCTACATAATACCTCAGCAATAACCGCTGACTTTGGAAAAATTTAGCGGCCTATCAACCTATCCCTGCCGTCTATTTGTTAGTCGTTAAGTTGTTTATAGCTTGCCAATAAGCGCAGAAGGCCGCGAACACGATCATAAGGGTGCTTCTCCACCAGAGAGGTTTTCCACGAGGATGCGTTGCGAGGGATGTGTTTGAGGAGAACCAATAGAATCACTCCATTTTCAAATAGAGTGATTCTATTGGTTCTCCTCAAACACATCCCTAAACCAATAGAATCCCTCTATTTTCAAATACAGTGATTCTATTGGTTCTCTTCAAATAAATTCCTCGCAACGCGTTCCCGTACAGCTCTGGTGGAAAAACACCCTAAGGGCTACCGAGGCGTGTTGTTTTTTGTGCACACAGTACCTACAAATCTAGGGGTGACATTGAGTAGAAACGGTCCTTGAAACATACGAGGTCCTTCCGAAAATGTAGGCAGTTTTTTCGTGCGTGCTTGTCATTGAATTTACGAATTTACCCCCAATACCTTTGTGGAACATTGCTTATGGTAAATGGGTACAAGTCCACTCGTTTACCGTCGAAATTGACGTTTACAAAAAAACCTACGAAACATAATTAAAAATTGCATTTTTGGTTACCTATCTTATGTAGAATGCATTTCTTTGGATATTCCTGAAAATAATAATAAATAACTCACTGCAAATAATTCATGGTTGCTGTTTTTGTGAGCATTCTAGCATAATATATCTAAGTCATAATTCACAATAAAATTGGGAAAAATAAATGTTATATATTGATAATTCGTTGCTAAATAATACAATCACACCTACTGAAACTTGATTTAAGAAAGCTGATCCTCTACTTATCCTACTCAACGAAGCCATACGATTATGCCGTGTAAAGTTACGTACTTAATACGTAATTTGTGTGTGTGTGACAAAAACAAAACACTGTGGTTCCAAATGACCCAAATAACAATCGTGGCACTTCTATTATCCAAAGTTTCATTCCTTGAGAGTATTGTGTTCCCTAATTTAGTCCGAATAAAAGTAGACTCAACCCCTTTTTTCGGATCACCTTTGTTTTTCACCGACATTTTCTGGATTTTTCCCTAGGCACTGTTACATAATTCAACAGCTTTCCTTTGGGTGAAATGAGTGGCTTACTGCTGTTGGTACGTAATACGTATTTCGGGTTTATTATGAAGCTTACAAAAAAGAAAAGGTATTTAAGCTCAGTAATTGTGTACTACCGCCTTAATATATAGAATTCGGTCCTCACAAAGGTTCAATAACAGCAACCCTTAATATTATACGAATTGCATTTTTATCGCTTCGTTTTTATTTCATGCCGTTACTGTACACCGCTCTTTGGAGATATTTTGTTGCCAGAAACAGCTGGCCAATAAACGTAAAACGTGGTATATTTTATAATCAAATTGTAATCATTCACGGAGCCTTTATGAAAAAATAAATTCTGTAGTAGGCAACCTTTTAAATTTCTTAAGCTTAAAACTTTAAGACCAGACTACATCTTTTAGAGTTTACCCTGAACCCTTGCCCTCTTATAAATCAATTTAACTTTAGACTAGGAGAATCCGTGCCAAGATGGCCGCCAAGATATCTGAACAGTGAAGCGCTTAGAGCTTTTCCCCGTACATTGGCCCTGTTATAGCACGAAATGCCCGCCGTCGTCGTATTGATTAGACAGGACTGCTGAATGTTACATAACTACGGAACGCGACGCGCCCGTAGACTGCAAGACGGGCTACGAGCTAAGTAGACCACGAGGGTATCTGAATAAATTGCTTTCATTCTTATTACCCTGCTGCTCTGCTCCGTAGTAGGAATTTCGTTAGCTTCGTAACGTCCTTTACATGGAAAAGACATTGTTATTCTAGCATACATGTATATGCAATGTTGATCAGCTTAATGGAATGCGAATGAGACAGATGCCCGAGCGCGTTTATATGAAATCCGGTGACCAGAAAAGCTTATATTGTACATAAACATCATGCAAAAATCGCGCATTTTCATTCCCGAAGGGGTTGCCAGAGGTGAACTAACACCCACGATTCGCCAATTATGTAAGATCCCGTTCCATGCAATAGTGGAGCCTATTGCCATCTATCGGGCACGTAAATCGCAGTAAGTAGGCAGGTGTCATAATAGGAACGCGTGCTGCTCATTACTCATCGGTCTTCCCATTACCCTCAGTGGCCTTGTAAGACCCCAGTGGGATAGATATGGACCGTGACAATTGTATTCTGCTCTAGTGATATAAGTGCAGACAGTTATAATTTCTTGAAAAAAAAAATCAGCATTAGTGTGGTACAAATATTAATACTTAAAAGTTTTTTTCATCTATTTAGTTTCCTTAAGAACTTGAGTAAAATCATGATAATTTCATGTAAGAACAATTATTATTACACTTTGTTTCTAATTTTCATTAATACTTAGATGTGCTATCTAAAATATGCGCGGCACTTACCATGTTTGCTGCTACTGTAGGTCTCTTTAATCCTTAACTAAATGCTAGACCCTACCCAACGTAATTATGTTCGCCTTCACTGTGACACAGCCTCATAAACGCTAGCTCAGTCTAGCGTGTAACGAAATTCAGCTTCAGAGTAGGATGCGTATACACATATAGCCTTAAAGCAAAAACCCTTTGAATTTCCATTTTAATACAGAGTCATTTAAATAATATACGGATCACCGATTTTGTTGTTAGCGTTGTATACTATCATTTATTTTCATTATTATAAGTATTGAATTCTTTTATGAATAACATTTGGATTTGGATTAAATAGGTATTTAAATTTATTTACATTGCCATCTCGTTTGGCCTGTGATTGCATAAATTGTATAATGTTCGCAACTATCGGTCATTGGATGCGTGATCAATACAACATCATCGTCGTTGGTTCGAGTTTGCATCGCTCTCGTTAATGCCCACCAAACCAATATTGGTAAGACGTGGTTTTTGGCCTATTCTTTCTACATCCACAGACATGTTTTTATTATTTAGGAATGTTTGTTTCTATGGTCTGTGTCCCTGCAGTGTGGAGTCATTAAAGGGCTGCTGATGTGAATTTATTATCAAAATTCCTATTGTTTAAAATTTTAAATTATCCCTTTTGATTATAAAGACGCACTGATGTTATAGATTTTCGTCCCCCCCCCGTCAGACGCTTCAATGGAAATTTATCAGTTCAAAGTTTCTCGTCTATAGAAAACTAGATTTCACTTTGTTGTTAGATTAACTCGCTTAGTCTTCATTTCACGGAGTGTTCGACATAAAGACAACGTTTAACTCATTCTAATTCTCCTTTAGAACGTCATTGTATTCATTGTACCTACACTGTTACTGTGTGCTTCCGTTGCTATCTCGTTAGATGTATCATTCAAATTATTCATCATTGCAATTGCTTTTGTTCCCTTTGTAAGCCATTCTGCATTATTAATTATATATTCTAAGTTTACAGTTATTGATACCTACAGTGAAAGGACTTATAGTTTTGTGAGAACAATAGACTTTAATTCAAAGATGTTTAAGATGTAAAATAAAAAGCAATGAATGGCAACTATGACTACCTATTGATGTATCCTTGAGTCGTGTTTGCGTGAGATGATCACTATAATCTTATTAGCAACAAATGCACTTATTGTTAGCATATCTATTTTCATGCACGTGCAATGTATCGCATGAATTATTGAAACACGTTCTACAATAGTTCTTTAGGATTTTTTTTTAATATTACCCTTTATAGTTTTCGATAATACTTATCGAGTGTTTCTGTTTTAGTTATGTAGTTACTCATTGAATACTATATGTGATAAAATAATAATAATCATTCTAAACAAAAATTATATAACTTCCTCTTTTAATATCTCCTACGTTCTATTTCCAATAGTCCTCTCAAGGCTACAACAAATCGTTGAAAAATGAAATAAGCAATTCTAAAAGACAGGCAGCTAGCTTCTGCATATGCCATTTGATTCGCCACTACCTTTGCTCATTTGAATTACTACAAACTGGTTCATACAAGTACAATTGTAATGTAACGTTATTGTGATAGCACTGTGGTCTGCGAATTTCATTCATGCGACACACCCACGCGCAATTTGCCCACCGTTCTCGGATTACTCAGTTCAGTAATGAGGAAAGAGTACGTACTGAAATTGTACTACTAAGAATGGCTGGTAGGTCAATTAGTTAAGAAGACTACATATCAATTTCCGAATCTCTCCAAGAAGCATTTGGCTCAAATGCTATTCGTTAGGTGTTTTTGTAAAGATTCTGCGTCGATTTCAGTAGGTTTACCGGAAAACGTACTAAATGTTACTCAAATTTTATTTATGAAAAGTTCTAGCGTCTTGTTGCTAAATGAAATAATAGTTCTAGGCAAGATGATTTATGGCAGTACATTCAACTGGGGCTAGTGGCATCGGGAACGGATGTAGTCAGAAACTCCGGTGCACATTCGGTCTAACTGGATCGCACTAGCACCACACTAGCTTGCTAAAGAATAAAGATGGTTGAATGTTTATTCTCTTGCAATAAACGAATGGATATAATTTATGGTCAGTATGTTCCTAGATTTTATATCATCATCATCAACCCCTTAACTGGAGTGTGACCTTTCCTATAGATGGAAGAGTAAAGGGACAATGGGCCTAACCCACCACACTGACCCAGTGCGGACGACTGTAGATGCAGCCAGGCCCAACGTCATAACCTCCCGAAGTACGGAGAAACTCAAGATAATAAGTTTTTGGTTTTTTGTTTCGCAGACGAACATTGCTTACTTAGTTCACGCAATCGCAATTCACCATGGTATCTATAGTATAGATAGATATAGATTATGAGATATAGATAGATTCTATACGATCACACTTATAGGGGTAGCTTAGGCTGTTGTCGCGGTCATAATTAAATTATGTGGAGCTCGGCATTTCTCGCGTGCACTTAACACTGGGTGATTCACGACGGATTTACGCAACGTAAATTATCCCTGGTACTTGTTTAGCGAGAAACACGACCCTGCCCCCAATGTCAGATCAGAAGTAGATAATTCAAAGAGATAACAAACTGATCAGGATAGGTAAAGAAACGAACCTTTAATACCGACCAAAAAGGGGCTATTTCTAACAACCGACGATTTTATAGAGAGCAGCGTGTCTGATTTCGTACTATCTGGGGGTAGTTTAACGAAAACCTCAGGGGAACAAAGAAATGTTTCTAAGAATAGAAAAATATGTTATGTGCAGTATTCGTGCAAAATAGGCCAATTGTAACGAGTTTCTGTCTCCCACGCGTCCGATTAATGCCGCTCAGTCGTGCGGAATACTACCGAACCGAATGTGGATAAGCACAGGCACCCACCCTTACGTAATTTCTTAAGAACGCTTATCTTGGATCACCTTTGGCTTAGGCAAGCAAATAGTTTGGAATTGGATGAAGCCTTTTTCGGGTTCAGGTTGAAATAGGTAATTGTATTTTGCTGCTGCAGTTTTTTATATAAAAAAAATCTTTATCTTTTAGATGAGTTTATTTCCTTCTCTCCTTCCGTGATGTTCTGGAAGCGAATACTCCTCTAGGCATATATTAAAAGTTGACTAGAGGCGACTCCCCGGTGTAGACCAACAATCAACTTGGAACACCCCCATTGATGGAGAGCAAACCACCAACAAAAACCTACCCAAAGGAGGTTGAGGTCAGGCAGGCGGCCGGCTCTAAAGCCTTGATCACTATGGATTCGAATGTTGTAATCTCAATCACTCTCCCGACATGGCCCTTTCCATCAATTTTCTAACATTTGTTCATCACGAATACCTTTCCTGGATGATGGATGATATGTATCAAAGTGCATTGATGACTTGATGACGTCCGATCGATATGATTGGAAGAGCAAACTCTCCACTCCAGATAAACTGGGAATATATCATTATATTGCGAGCATCAAAGATCTATGATTTTCGGACATGTACATGAAAGAAGGAGTTGCAATTTATTTTCCTAAATATAAGAAGGAACAGCCTTTTGCGCAATAATGTTAACGTAAGATGTTTTTCTCACGATGCACCCTAGGCAATCAATTGGCGAAAAGAGCATTCAACTTCAACCCGCTTTAACTTCGAGTACATCGCGACTGCGCCGTTTGTCAGACATGTTATGTAAGGCCAGCGCGACTATTTCTCGGTAACCTTTCACGATTGTCGAGGCCGTACTAGGAATAGTTGATTTTGTATGAAAATGACGAGCAGCCCGATTTCAATTATATTGATTTTAGACTAGAAGGAGGAGGAGCTTGATGGCGCAGTGGTGAGCGCGGTCAGGCTGTTATTGCGTAAGCTAAGCAATGTTCACTCAGGCTGGTCATTGGATACGTATCCATTCTTCTTCTTCCTGCGCTTATCCCGATCTAGGCGGAAAATTTAACCCTTATCCCTCTTTAGGCCTCATGTTTTCTTCTTCCACTCCTATCTATCCTTCACCAATTTCGCATCTGAACTATATTTATACTCGGAACAACAATATTCTGAACTATATTTAATACAGTGACTCACTGATGATGTTCCACATAATGGGACTTTATCATGTGTTTCCATTTCATATATAGACTCGAGGTTGATGTAATTTTTAGAATACTTCAAGGAACTATAAATCTTATCTGCAACGCGCTAATAAACTTCCCTCGTCTTCACCTTCAGCGGTTTATACGCAAACGCAACATGTACGTGAACCGACGTAATAGCATAGCAACGTCTGCGTTTGTAAATCATATTCGCTTATTCTACAATTTCATTGACTGAAATATTCCCCGACACGTCATGGCCAATATAGCTACAGCTATGGATTCAGCGTCGACTATGACGAAGAGCCGGAAATTTAACAGCAAGAATCGTTGTATTTTCGGTACTACTTATAGTTTGTGTTGGTAGCAGTACGTTTTTCGCAGTACTGAAAACAATTTTTTCTGTAGGTGGTATTTACCTACTGAAAATTTGTTTTTCGAAAAAATTCCGCTGATATTATTTAACGAAAGTCCTTCTGTACTCATCATCATCAGCATTACGTATTTACTATAAAAATTAATTTAAAATACATCGTATACTGTTATTACTTACTTTCTTAAATATTGTTGTCATTACGAAACATTGCACAATCTTTATCTAATGAAAAAGGCAATTGGCACATCATCAGTCTATTAATACGCAATTGCGATCGACGCGGCTGAACGTGCCTTTCGAAGCACGCAGGAACGAGACGTTATAAAATTTTAGTCACCCAAACAATGACTGGACTTTTCAACCTATGACACACTGTTAAACCTATGCTGTCTTTAGGCCATTTTTTTATGTATACCTAACTCAACCAATAATTGTTAAAAATTGTAACTACTGGTTAAATATCAGTCTGATATTTAGCCTTTAGTAACAATTTTTAACAATTTGTTGAGTTAACTATGCATCAAAAAACTTGCCCTTACTGTCGCACTCAGAGACGTCAATTAACTTTAATGATTATTTAATGTCAAAAATTTTCATTCAAATCTAGACCATACACCCGGCAAGTATAGCGACTAGTTTTGAATTCTCCTCATTTAAAAGATATGCAATATTGCTATTGAACAATGTGTGGGCATTGTTGCTCTAGGTAGAGCGCCTTGCAAACTTTGGAAACGTAAAGGAATCGATAGTTTTCTATTAAAATAATTAATAGTTATGAAAAATATCACAATATATAGTCATTATTAGGTCTAGTATTGATTTCATTGACGAGATTGTTTACCCGATTGATAGACTCGATCACGGTTACTAAGTATATTTCTCGGAATATTCCAATTTTGCTAAATTGTTAAAAATACTTGTCTCTTTTTGGAGTTCATAATATATTATTGGAAGACTGCGGGGGAGGCCTTTGGCCAGCAGTGGGATCTTATAGATAAAATAAAAAAAATATATTATTCATTTATGTTATCTAACAAATAAACTACCTGTTAGCGATACAACAACACTGGCAGCAGCTAGTTGTATACATATATTGTAGGAAATAAATGTCGTAAACCCAATAATATATTGCGAGTTCGTCCTTTACATTCAGTAGGTAATCTAATCGTATTTCAAATAACGTTATTCGAGTAACGAGATCTTCTCGAAATTAAATCTTGTTTTTACCGGCGCAGCCGCCTTACTTTTGCTAACACGCAAATTTGATATCGGAAATTGACTTTAGCCGAGTCAGGCTCGACCGGATACGGCTCGAGAACTGCAGGTGAAGTCAAACTACTTGCAGTTCGCACTATTTAGAACAACATTGAATGAAGTGGATCTGCGTGAAATGTATAAATTGTCCAAATAAGTTCAATAATCTGCCGTGTGGTGACGGGAGAGATGAATATACATAATTATATTGTTACCACCCTTGTCTCTCTCGTGGGTGTCGTACATAGCAACTAACCCCCGAATACAGAAACGCTACTTAAATTTTACTGCTTAAAAAGTTAAGTAGACATTACCTGTCGGATTGTATGGAAAAACGTAAATTTTTACAATACCTAAATTTTAAGCAGGATTCAAACTTGGAGTAGCGTTTCTGTTTTTGGGGGTAAGAGTACTAATATAACGCGGAATGGGCAGGCAGCATCGCTCCTAGTGCATCATTTAGCAAAATACTAAGATTAAAGTTTTTCGGTGAACGGCAATATTCTCGTCCCCTATTGGCTAGCAAAACGTGGGTGTTAATTGTTTTATTTGATAAAGAAACTCAGGTCCACCGGTTTTCAGATAAAATTCATGATTAACTTTTTCTCAAATCAAAGGATGAACTTTTTTCTCAAATCAAAGAAAGAAGGAAACATTACAGGATATCCGGTTCCATTATGTACGAGTTTATTATTATTTCGTTTTATTTACAATGTTTCTTTATTATAATGGTATTCACCATTTCTTATTCATAACATACAAAATATATAGTTCAAAAGAATAATAATAAAAATCTATCTACTTAGTTTAGTTGCCGGGATTTGTTCCTTTATTCAATATTTGCTGCGTGCAATACATTCAGATAAACATGAATATATAGCAGGAAGGAACGTCTACGGTATCATCAATAATGACTTTATATTTACTTGATCGTAAATCATGAATGGTGAATTAATGATATCGGGAATTTAAACTTGTATGTTCGTCAAGATAAAATATAAAAGTAATTTCTATGATCCATGTGTGAAGTGAATTAATATTGACCAATGTGCAGTTTTTTAAATAATCCTACAAGTAAAATTTTAGTTTGCTATAATGCATTAGTAGTTACGATACATTTACAAAAGCATCAGTATGTACCATTTCGATTGGGTAGTTGACAAGATAGGAATGCGGTTTTATGAAATAATTATAATGCACATATTGTTTTAGGCACGTCGGCACATAGTCTTATAATTTATTAGTGTATTGTTGAATATGAATAGCCGTGTGGTGACGGCAGAGTAGAATACAATTGTCACCACCCCAAATCTCTCCCGTGGGTGTCGTACAAGGCGACTAAGGATAAATCAATTATGAGGAATGGGCAGCAGCGTTCCTCCTAGCATATACCACCTAGCAATAGCAATGTACTGCGACTTTTGTGCCCGATAAATGGCAATAGGCTCGCCACCTAACATAATTGGCGAAACGTGGGTGCTAGTTCACCTCTGCCTACCCTTTCGGGGATATAGGTGTGATTTATGTATGTATGAATATGAATACAGGTATTTTACTCGCATTTTGTGATTTGGTAGGAACATGGCAAATATGGGAATACCGCGTAATTATGTTATAATACAGTCTGTACAATTATGTCCTTTAAATTATCTTCTACACTGCGTCCAAATTCTATCGTTAGTCTGTAAGTTTAATGGTTACGTTTTGGCACGTATGTCTTTCATGTCGCACTGAGATTATGTACCTATATTTACCTTCTATTTCGATACCGCACTCCCGGCTATTTCTGTAGTAGCCAGATTGAGGTCTTGGTGTTTTACCCGTTTTACCCGATGTAGAACCCAATTTAATATTCTGCTATCTCCAGATACGGTCGACCAACTATACATATATAGGTAAATTGAAAACTTATCCGGGACTAAAATTTTCGAGCGAGGTAGTGAAGAGCTCAATGGCGTTGTGTGTATGATGTTCCTCGAATTGCGGAAACTAAGCAATATTGGCATTCGCAAAGTCCAGTCATTCGATGGGTGATCAAAAATATATTATCTCGAATTCCTCTGTGCTACGGTCGGCACGTTAAACCAGTGTTGGTCTGAATGTAGTCGTTTAACATCCACCAATCCACACTGGACCAGCGTGGTGGCTTAGATCCATTCTCCCTATATTCTTTCATCTACAGGGAAACCCTGTGCTCGTGCAGTAGAGTCATTAAATGATAAATGAGGTGATGATGATCATAATGATTACAATATAATGTTATGAATGTCATGACATAAAAGAGGCGCGTGAAAAAGATATTAAATAACTCAGCGAAAATTTCAGCTCATAGAATGTTGCTTAATGTAAAAAGTTTGCGAACTCTGTCTAGTTAAAATGCAAATGGTGGGGATTCGGCCGCGCCAGGCTACACCTTTGTTACTGTAGTGACTACTAGGTGGGTATTAGAATTTAAATTAGCTGAATATATTAAATTATTATACCTGCCGAAGAGTTATCGAAACGAGTAAGGAATTGAAAATTAGAGATGTTTTCACTGCAAGTTGTCAAAAACTTTGTCCTATTGGACACAAATGTCTCTGTAAAAAAAACACAGGGGTACGAATTGAGTAACCTCCTCCGTTTTTTCGTCGGTTAAAAAAGGTCTACTATCATTACTATAATAAACCTTATTAATGTAACGGTTCTTAAAGGCTCAACAAATGCCATTCGTTCTTGTAATGTTCATGGCAGTCGCGCCAAATATCCCTTCTTTGGCGGAACCCTTGGCAAATCCAGCGTAGTAATACAAATTTATTCATTAAATTGGCTTAAAGACAATTTAGTGAACATGAAAAATAAACTGTTGTTTCGTTCACAATACTATTCTATTTCATTTCGATTCAGTCGTATAGTAACAGAGCTTTTATAACTTGTAAGTATATTAAGTAAGCAGTTAACAAATATTAAAGGCCTCTCTATCTTCTAATTAAAAAAACTATACACGGCTGAAACGAATTTAAAACCGCGACTGAAAATGCTGAGTCGGCGCTTGATCTACTTTCCTGCTAGTTAGCATTCGCCGCCGCACAGTCTCGCTTATGATATTTATTATACCCTCGCTCGGCTCGCTCGTTAAGAATGTCTTATTAAAAGCTTTCAACGAGGCTTAAAGTATGAGGTTTCGCTGACTACTCAATTCCAAATATACGACATTCGCAATGAGTGCGTGTTCGGTTATTTTGTATCTAAGCGTGTCTAATACGTTTGCATTTATGTATCTAATCTACCTTCTGAGTGTTTTTCTGAAATTTTTATTTTTTCCCATTACCTAACTCCACCGTTAGTTAATTTAATTTGTTTTTTAAGTTTTATTGTATTTTTTTTGCTTTCCTCGAAAAGCATTGCCCGGGATTTTTATAGCGTTTGCATTGTTACAAAGGATCCCGTACACCGAATGGAGAATCGTTCTTAGCTTACGCTAAATATCTCATATGAGAGGTGATTTAGAAAATAATTAATGTCGGTGGGCTAGTATGGGAGACGCGTTAGGTAACCGGCGACGGCTAGAGGGAGAGGGCAGACGGCGCGCGCCGGCACCACTATTGATCGCGGGGAATGACGCCCGGGGTGACCCAAATAGAGCCTTCGTGCACCCCCTCCCCTCAGCCGAGGCCCCCTCGCGACCCCCCTTCCCCTCCACGACGAATTTTCATATCAGCCGGTGCTTCACGGCGAAGGAAAGGCCCGCTGCCCGACTTTGATACTAATGCCTTACATAATACATCAAGAAAGCCCTGTTGAATTATTTGCGCTTAAAATCTCTTTGTCCTTTTGCCCATTTTGACATTTGCTACCTAAGTTTATTCTATTAGGTTTGATCCCCCGAATATCACGCCCCATCCGCGTACGGATTTGGGAATGTAGGCCATTATTGGCATGCCAAGTACTGAAAAAAATTCAAGGTCAGTTACTCTTCGAGCAATCGCCATTAACCTACTGGACATTGGTGGTTACAGTAGTGTCTTGACATAATTTCTGTAATGATTAACGTCCATCAAATGTGTGCATGGCATATTTGGTTAAATTGCTCTGTGGCACGTATAGAGGGCGCACTGGTAACTGACCTATGCCTGGGGGGTGTTTCCCAGGTCGCAGCAAAACGGTGCATGCGTACTTTCAGTAATATAATGTCTGACATATTGTGCATCGTTACTGATCGATGGCATTTTATTTTCGCACAGTTGTTGTTCTCGTTTTAGAAGTTTTCCAATTTTACCAACTGCAATTTATTGTTAGTGCAGATTTTTGGAGAGGATGCTCTACAAATTTTCTATTAATGCCTAGAATCTTTTTGTGTTTCGACATTATTGACATGTATTATTATGGCGCAGCTTCAGAGTTTTTTTAAATTTTCAAATTATTCTTGACAACCTCGTGAAACCTGTCCTTCTAATAAACCGTCATAGAGCTCAAAGTAAGCGCTATATCATTGGGTCTACTGCAGGAAATGAAAAAATATACCTTGAATAGTGCTGGCTTGAATCAACTGAAATAATGAGTAGAAATTTCTTTTTGTTCAACGTTCCTACCCAGAGCGGGTAAAATGAAAAATACGCCCAGAGCGAGCCATGGCGGCCTGAAATTGAAAAGTGCAGCTTTGCGTTTTATTGTACAAACTATAAAATTTCCGCAATACATTTTGATCCTTACGCTCCTGGTCGGAAAGGACAAAATTTATTGAGAATAGCCAACAGTTTATGGTAACCCGATGTGCTGGCAACTGTACAGAAATGGAGGCCTACTGTTGGAGATTGCGAATAAAATGCAAGCGACGTTTTATTCGCAATGCAATGACCCTTACGTCTGCTGCCATCGAAAGTATTTTTTAAGAATTTGTCCATTGGTGTTGGTAACTAAGCTATTCTGTTATATATTTTAGTATTAACCCACTTTAACGTTTATATTCTTATTTAAAGTTGTTTAATTGTAAAATATTCTAGCTAATAAATTACAAAAAAATGTGATAATTATTTTAAATATATTTTTTAAAACAATATTTATAAGAATATACATTTACAAAGAAAATGAGGCAAGAAAATTTTGGAAAATTATTGTCCTGTATGCGGGAATCCAACCCGTGTCCTCGGCTCGTGCTCTTTCTAAGCAACTTCATTGTAAAGTTTAACTAGTTATCTATTCAAAAATAACTATTTCAAATATGTTGTTTTGCCTCTCGACTTACTTATTATTCGGTGAATCGTTTCAGGATCTTTATCTGCCCTGTGGTTTGAACGCTTAGAACTTGGTCCAATTGTTGACCTTATTCTTGAAAAGACATTTCTAGATAACAGTTTTGCGGAGGAGGATAGTTGGACTTCAGGGACGAATCCGCAATCTATTGCCGACTGGTAATTGCGTCAGGCAAGGGGCGTCAAGTACCGGAAATTAATACCAGACAGGTGGCACTCCTGCTTCACCGGAAACTGGATTGCCAACGTTGCCACTTAAATAGCTAACCACCGTCATTTGAGGCAAATAGAACCTTTTTATTAGGCGGTTTCGTATTCGTATTTGATATTCGGCATCGCATATTAATAAAGCAATAATATCTGGTAGCTCATGTCTTATAAGAGATATATAATCCATAATCATAGGGAAGTAAATCTAAATTATAAGACAGCAATAGAACCCATAATTCAGATATAGCGATTACCTCTAACGCTGTACACAAAATGTCACTATCCAAATAAAAAAATAGATTTAATTTTTTTGAGCGTAATGCATTTTATCATTATATTTAGCCGTATACACACGAATAGCTAGGCAAAGAAATAGCAAAGAACCTTGTAAAGTCGATTCGCCCACTCGATCAATCTATCGTCATCAATCAGTCACTTTGGCAAATACTTTCTTGTTTCGAGCAGAGCAGTGTTGATTTTTCCTTTGATATTAGCTGTTCAAACGTTAAGCTCCACGACTTTTTTTAGATAGATAATATTGGATGGCCGTGTAGTGACGGCAGAGCAGAATACAATTGTCACCATCCCCTTCTTCCCCTTGGGTGTCGTATAAGGCGACTTAGGATAAATAAAGACTGCGAAGATTAATGGTCAGCAGCATTTCTATTATACCACTTAGCAACATTTTGAACCATGTCCGATACATGGCAATAGGCTCGCCACCTATTACATGGGACCTAATATTTCGCGAAACGTTGGTGTTATTTCACCTCTGCCTTGTGATTTGTGTATGTATGTATGTAATATTGGCCTTACCATTATCTAGAACACCGCACCGAATGTGCAACAAAGCGTTCGATAGCATTAGATTTTATTGATTTTCTAAATATAGCCTTATAGGTACAGAGATATACGGTACGCGCCCCTCAGCACTTTGAAAATTTAATGTATTAGTGTTTTACAGCGGGCAAGAAAAGCCGATAAGGGTACGCTCCTGTACCGATAAATTCACACAAATAATAGAGGTCAAGGTCGAGCCGCCTGAAAATCTATAAAGTGCCGTAAAAATAGATAGCGTCTAAGGGTAAAACCGAACTTTTCCAATGTAATATCTAGTTACTTCTATTCTAACAAAGGATTTAATGGTGCCGGCATAATACGCCGGTAATTCTGGCTTCTACTTATCGATGGTAAAGTAATAAATTCTCTCACGCGTGTGTTCGCAGGCGAAACTTTCGGATTTATTCAGGCGGGAATAATCGCGGCTACTCCGAATGAGCTTAGCAATAAAATGCTTACATCCACATTTCATTTATCTTACTAACAACGATAGTAAACGTAAATGTGTACATTATCGTGTTCTCTGGTCTGCCATTACAGGTTATTAAAAACGTCAGTCTGGTGAACGTGAAATGTATTAATTATGATGGACTACTTATCGAATCTGTTACAGTTTAAGTCGTTTGTAATTATGATTAATATTCTTCTGATTCCTAAAGCATTAAAAGTAGGTTTAACAGATTTATCGGCAATTCGTCCTTCATCTGATTCGTCTCCCGTCTGTCGATACTCAAAATTACATTTAGATAGGGCGCGCTAAACGACCTTCCAGCCTCTCGTACCACCTTCTGTTCAATTCAATAAGCACAGAGAAAAATTAATGATGATCATTTGATCAGTGTGCAGTATCAGTTGAATGCCAACTTCAGTTTTTGTAACAAGCCGGAAATAGCGAGATGAAATCAGTGCGCTAAGGTCCTTATGGATAAGCAAGGCTGTCAATGTGCCGGCTGCGGAGATGCGGGGCCGGCGGCAGCAGAGGGCGCCCCATCACGCGTGCGCCGCCGGCGGGGCGCTGCGCGCGGCGGCGGCGCTGGCGTCGTGACGCAGTGTGACGTCAGTGCGCCGTCGGCTCGATACGCGCTGGGCCCGTCGTCAGTCGCCGCCCGAACCAGGCCGCCGAGCGTCGCGCCCTCCGCGACTTAACCACCCGCGCTCCCTATCATACCGGGTTTCAGTTTCGTACCACGATGACATAGCCCTAGTGCCGTGCGGAGAGACTACGTGGAAGCGCACATATTTTTAAGTTTTTCGTTGGAACGAGGAAACCGTAAAGGTCCCCGTTGTTGCAGAACTAACGACGACCCACCCCGTTCAGTTGAGGGACAGAGGCGAGACCGAGAGGCGGCTCATACCTTTTATTCCGCCTTTCAATAGAGACTAGCGAAAATGGGCGAGGTGAGTGCAGTGCTTGCAGTAGTGCTTGCCTTAGCCTTTGCAGTAGCGATCCCCGCGTGCTGGGTCAGTGCTTCCGTGAGGTGCAAGTGCATGGCGAGACAGTGAGTGCGGGTGCCACCGGCGGGCAGCCCCGGTCGTCGCCACATCACAAATCCATCACGGTGGTGAACAGTGCTCGTTTTAGGGCCCGACCCTGGTTTCATCCCACTTCCAGGGAGTCCATTTGCACATTTCACTCACTGCCTTTGTTCTGCTGCCGCAATCAATATGCAGCGTTAGTTGATGCACTTGTCCGTCGAGCAAGTAGATCTCAATCTATAGAATCATTAGGAACCACGTTATGTTCTGCTTTTCGTAACTTCCTTTTTGGGCGTTTTTTATTTACCACACAATTTATATATTTATATTTAACATTACTTTCAAAATATGAGTATCTCTTTTGAATGGAAGAATTAAAGATGACACTGAATCGACTACCTTAAAATGTTAGAAGAAAAAAGAAGATAATTTGACACAGAAGATGCGGCGCCGGCCGGGTTGCGTAACTTGTCCGTATCGATCTGTGCGGAGAGCGAGATACTTTGCTCTTTCATATGGCTCACATAGATCCTAAACGTGTTGTACTGAGTTTTACAATTTTCCACAAATGGCATGAGGTTTATTTGTATTGTATCTTTTTAAATATTGATTCGTGCGTACCGAGTATTGATCCTTTGCAGGGTGACATGATCGGAGATCCAGCTGTTTGATTTAAAGTTCTAATGTCTCATTGTAGCGCGATTTTGTCACCACTTTAATCAGTTCTATCACCATTAAGTTTATTGAGCTTTAAAAATTTAACAGCAGTATATTAGTGTAAAGTCTTTCAATGTATGCCAATTCCAAGACCTACCTATCCAATATCTTTCGCCGCCTTTTTATGGTATAGGTATACAGTTTTATCTTTATTGGGCGTCTGATGATCCTAAACTCAAAAAATATGTAATTAATTCCGCAAAATTAGCACAATTTTCCTGGAGTGTTCGAATGTTGGTTCGATTCCCACACCAGAACGATACATTTTTGAAAATTTTATGAGCTATTTTTCATTTTTGGACATGAATTTGCATTCTGATAGCCTCTGGATAAGATTTAAGATACCGTGTTAAAAATATAGTTCATTGATCTGATTTCTATCTTTGTTTCATAACTTGAACGAACGTTTGACGATGTGTGCACAAGAAGACAATATTTAAGATGCCGTGTTAAAATATAGTTGATCTTATTTTAATCCCCGTAGTCTATAGAGTAAGTTGAGAACTTCTGACGATGTGTGCACAAGGAGACAAATTGGAACCCATTCTCTATACTTTCAACATTGTCCGCGATTAGGCCAAGACGGCTTGTTAAAGAACACTCGCTAGGTGCTCCGAAGGAAGTAGCTAACAGGTTGACGCGGGAGCAGCCGTGCTTCGGACACGAGAACTATAAGCCCGAAGGTTTATTAGAAAATTGCCTCGTCATTATGTCATTTAAATCGCATAGAGTACCGTCGGTCTATTGGAGTATTTCCTTTATCCTTTATGACGGCAGCGTGCATCAATTAGGATGCTAGAGACACGGCCACTGGGTTGATTTATGGTCTAAATTAGTTTTATTTTAAATTACCATCCGCTCTAACGTTAATCCTTCAAGTTTTACAAATAACTTATTGACCGAAATTTAAATTTATATGACTCGATTTTTATTAACATTTTGCTAGCTGTACTAAAGGTTACCTGTCATATTTTCTGAATAAAATGTAATATTTCTGAATTAATTTATACTTGTTGTAAAATCAACATTTCGTCAGATCACCACAAACTGTCAAAGTTGTTCAATCGGTGTTCAGTCAATCAATGTAAGATTTAACGTCAAAAAGTTAGTTAAAAATAGACGTTAAGTTGATTAATCTGACGTGCTGTGGACTGTACGCTATATTCAAGGCCACATTTTAATCCAGGCATAGGTATCCGATCAATTTTCTAATTATATTGTAAGATTACACAGAAATATTTTTATATTAAAACATTTTTTAGCTGAGGTTGAACCTAATTAGTCGGAATGTTGGTTTAGTTAGAGCGTTCCATTTCTGAGGGCATTATGTAATCACCGTTATATGATAGAAACATCGTAAATGATGACATGAAAAAACTTTATGGAGTTAACGAAATTGTTTTAGAACTTGTATAATTTATAAAATTATTCGAAAATCGTGAATTCGCAGAAACATAGGAAGGAGTAAATGCGATATTTGTCGTTTTTTACACACTCTTTGATACTTAATTCAAATTTCAAAATAATCTCTCTAAACTTGTTTAATTTTTTAAACATTTACACCAACGCTATCTATCTATCAAGTCATAAAATATAAATGATAATTTCGATGTTTAATTAATATTTATTTTTAATTAGAAAAAAGTGCGATTGACGATATCACCTGGTAACCAATCATGTATGTTGGAACTGTATACTTATTTACCATCATTACAATTAAATAAAACGAGCAATTTAATATCTATTCCAGTAAATCTGCATTTGAAACCTTCTTTTGCAATTTTTTTGTGCAATCATGAATCACGTAATTTATTTTATAGATGCCCACTATTATTACGATAACGCATTTCCCACCGTCAGAAAATATGCTGGTTTTGTTTCTCCTTTATTAGAAGTCCATTTACTGGCCACTGTACCTACTGTATAAATTTTTTGTAATCAATTTCGACGTGCGCTGATTAATTACTTTAAAATGTAAGCCATGCTCGCAAAGCCCGGCCTTTGTGTTACCAAACATATTATCGGTATTTGGTCTTCCGAAGGCACCTCAAGTCGTCACGCGTGGTAGAATATGGTGATCAATTGACAACATTACATTTTTTATATTTTTATTAGGGGGAAAATAGACATTAAAAGACTCCACGAGTATTTTTTTATTTTCTTTAGTTTCGCTTCTAAGGATTTTAAAGTTCAAAACTGACCCATTCTAAAACGACGTAACTGCAACTGTAGGATTTTTGTGGGTTAAAGTCATAGGCTCTAAAATCGACATCACAACTGTCAAATCTTTGACGATATGTAAAATCTATGTTTTAAAAAAATTATGGATGGCAAAGGTATTTACTGTTAGTAATCCTACAATTCCATTTTTGGACCATTTTGTTTTAATTTTGAAATATCTCTTAACTTAGCAAATAATAAATTCTGAAAAAAAATACAGCGTTCTAGATGACTCCAAATGAGTTTCGTAATTATCATAACTTGTTTATTTTTAATGTTGTCAATTTTTCCTATGTTCTCATCAATAGCCAATTGGGTTAAAGGGCTTATGATTAATGCTTTACGTCTAAATAATCCATTGGACTTTACAGTCATGTATTGCCTGTGGTGCAAATGATTGTACTTACGTCCCAAGAAGTGGTTTAAGTACTTACTTAATCTAAATTTAGGTATTTGAATTTTTACGAATTTGCAATGATGGACTACGCGATCCCTATTAAGCCGTATATTGTTATGAAATATAGTAGGTAATGCAGTTATTGATCACTATCACACCGTTGTATTTTTAATTTATACATAAATTTATATTGAAATTTCATTAATTGGGACCATCCTTTTTTCATTTGGTTCGGCATCGCCATTTCATCCAAAAAGTACAACCGATTTCTTCAATTATTCGCTTACTTAGCATGCATGTCGATTATGAATATGAATGAAATCATGTTTGATAATATAGCAGCGAGATAGTTGTTTTTGATTCTCTTCGAACGTAGCGTCTAGTACAGTAGTCGCCTCCCTGTCACATTAAAGAAGTTATTAATACACAACGAACGCGTATGAAGTAATCTTTACAGCCAGTGTTTTGGCAACATTCGCATAGTGGCACAGTCGCGTGTCGTGCACCACGCCGGCTGTCACGGAATGCGACTCTCATTAATGTTAAAAATAATTGTCCCATTCACTACGTCATGTGCCACTATCATAGTAACCACAAGTTTTCGGAACAAAGCAGTTCTGTGGCCGTGATAATGAATCTTTCGGCTGTTCGTTCATTGACGTCTCTGTTTGGATGGAACGCACGATTTTTAAATCTTGTGCGTTGACTCTCTTAAATTTTATATAAGCAATTTTCTGTTTCATTTTGTACTTTACTAGCAAGACGATGATTGTTGGTTCCTCATGAAGAAACCAGAACAGCTTTGCATCCCTTACCCCTTTCCCGCCTCGAAACCTTGACAATACACTAATCCCCTTTGAAATATTCTAAGCCCTCAGAAATGCGTTAATATTTAATATCGGAGAAAACCAGTTTCGATTTTCCATCAGATATTCCGGTTTAACCTTTATAGAGATTATAAATGCGGTCGCCGGGGTCCGGGGGTGGATACGAATCAACCTTGTCTTTTAGCTATTTATGTCGAGGGTGCCGGTGGGGGATGCCGCGGCGCGCATGCCCGCCGCTCTGCCGCTTATATAATGCGGGCCGGACACGCCGCCGCATGTCTGCCTGCTCCGGCTAACGTCATCTTATACACCATGAATCAAATCATTTAGTCACATGAAACATGGTAGTTGCACAGATGTTAAATTTAAAAAATAAATGTTCATACATGTCTCGCTAAATTAGCGTGCAAATGTCAAAAAATAAATGATTGTATTATGTAATTATACGGTCAAATGAAGCAGACTAAATCAATTCATAATAACATGACAAAATTATTTAAAATATTTATATAAATATTCTTAACTTATGACTGTCTGTCTTTATCTAGTTAAGGGATTTAAATAATCTGTAACAGAGTAATAACACTTTTAATGTAGAGACATTGTAGAGCCATAGCTTTACTGCTCTACGGAACCGTGTCTTTGGTAGTGCTTGGAATTCTAGTGGCAAAGTATTACGTATGTATAAATATTCCATCATCCCCCTTGACACGTTTATGGCTCCCTTTATGTCTCTAATTAAGCGGATATTGCTAGCCGTCTGTTTGACTCGCCCCTCTCACGCCAGTCACGCCTCGGGGTGACTGGTGATCGTTCGACTGCAATCTCCCTAGCGCTTCCCACACGAGGCGCTCCAGTTATGCGCTTTGCGACCTTCGCTGGAATCCAGGGCGCGGTCTAATGAGGTCTACGTGAAAACTGATCAATTATCGGCGGCTGCGTCGCCGGGCATGTTTACGGCACCGCGGACGCATTTAGAAGCAATGACATTACCGCCCATGCCCCTATCGAACACAATGCGCTCGTTACTGCATTTACGTAACCGCTCACACTCTACTCTAGTTACGTACATGCATTGCACGTGCGAATTTTAATAACTTTGACTTTGTGCCCTAATTAATTTCCGCAACGTTTTAGCGGCAAATTCATTGCGCTTAACCAAGTCAGAAGTATCAAACATTATGGTGTCATCCAAAGAAATAGCTGTATGGAGAACTTTTATCTAGCTAGGCTCGCATGATCAACTAGCTCGGATCAATTGAACGCCATTGAGCTGTTGTCCCTGCCAGAACTATAGAGTACTCGCTCCGCAAGGTTATCACCACGAGACCGTCATTGTATGCCACTGTGTATTACGACTGAACGCTTAACAATATATAGAACTTTTGTAGCACCAAGTATTGTGTAGTTTAGAGCAGAACTTCCTTTAAATTTATTCCTGTTTCTTATATTGTATGAGGACACGTTGGCAACAGTGTACAGTTATTTTATGATATATATATATATTTTTTTTTTTAACAACGAGTGTTTATTAATCTAATATTGCACATTGTGTCAACCTTTTTGCTGCGGCATGCTGGTTGGCCCTAATCGACATTGCATGGAACTGAATAGCAAATTTAATTCGTACTTGCATTGTTTATCCGACATTAAACTTCTGGAGTTGATTAATTCATGTATTCATTATTCAGTGCCTTGCAATTTCGCCTGTGACTCATCCCACTTTCCCATTTTCATCCATTATGCATGGCCCATAGGGCCGCCTTGTAGAATGTGTCTAGCCCCTAGTTGTGTTTGCAGCATGGCAGATCCGACTCGTACCGCGTCGCGACCATTGGACCCATTAAGGACGATAATCGAACAGCTGACGGCCAGTATAAGGTTTTTATTTCATCATCTTTCATTTTTATGTTCCTCAGTAACGATCGACAAACATTTTTGCCGTCTATCGTGGCTGAAATTTTCGCATGTCCCAATATTGTCTCTTATTCATTACCTACTCTGCATTTTGTTACAATTAATCATTATTTCGCCTCCTAAATAGCATTAGTTTTACTAGTACACGTTCCGAACTGATGTATGTATGTATGTATGTATGTACCAGGTAATATTTAGTTAAGTTTAAATGTTGTGTGTTTTATATTTTTCAGACACGCCGGAAACCACCCGCAAAAAAACGGAAAACAGGAGACTTAGATGATTTGAAACAGGAGTTGGATATTGATTTCCACAAAGTAACACCCGAGGAGTTATATCAAAGATTTCAGACACATCCAGAAAATGTAAGATAATCCGAAATTGTATTTATAATCAGATCACAATGATGAACGCCCTCATCCTGTGTAATTGTGCAATGGTTCAAAAGACGCAAAAAAGCAACCAAGTGGTTATCACCAACCATTCCGAACCGCTAATCGTTTATCTCTAAATTCTTTCATTCATGGGAATGTCTGGGCCCTATCAGTGGGAATATACTTTAATGATTATGTAAATCTTACAAAGACTACAAAATTACCCGTATGTCACTATTATACTGCACTGATGATAAAATGTTGCTCTACATTCCTCTACGCACAATTGGCTTGTAGTGGTAATTGAACACCATGAATATATTATGTAATTATTAATAGGTCAAACTTGAGGAGAGTGGAAGAAGAAGACATGTTGTGCCGACCCTACTTAGAGTAGGATAAGGGCAGGTAGAAGAAGAAGATTAATAGGTTTTGACTTGTTTTTATTTCAGGGCCTTAGTCACGCAAAAGCGAAAGAGAATCTGGAAAGGGACGGTCCAAACGCACTCACCCCACCAAAACAGACACCCGAATGGGTGAAATTTTGTAAAAATCTGTTCGGAGGCTTCGCGTTATTATTGTGGATTGGTGCTATTCTATGCTTTATTGCTTATGGAATTCAGGTCAGTATCAACATTTATGACTCCGATCAATAATTACTCTGAAAATTTTACTATTTATCGATGTAAGTTGTATTAGTAGGAAATGAATTTTTAGTTATGAATTGATTCCTACATATTGATGGGATTCGATTATAAAATAGCAAACCTTGTGCACCATTGATGTTGTTCTTATGATATACCTTTATGGTTTTATTTGGCATTTCGCCAGCAATTTCACATACTATATTTATAGGTAAATATAGGTCACAACCATGTTTCCACTAGGCTACTACCAAATCCCATTTGGCATTACAGCGTAAACTAAACAGTTGTAACCTTATGCTTAAGTTAGAAAAACATACACATACATATACATAAATCACGCCTATATCCCCGAAGGGGTAGGCAGAGGTGAACTAGCACCCACGTTTCGCCAGTTATGTTAGGTCCCATGTAATAGGTGGCGAGCCTATTGCCATTTATCGGGCACAATAGTTGCAGTAGGTAATAGCTAGATGATATAAGAGGAACGCTGCTGCCCATTCCTCATCACTGATTTATCCTTAGTCGCCTTGTACGACACCCACGGGAGAGATTTGGGGTGGTGACAATTGTATTCTACTCTGCCGTCACCACACGGCATTTAGAAAAACTTTTCATATAATGTGACATGACGTGCGACGCTGTGCAGAGGTTATATAATCTGAGTTAAATAATACTGCAGATACTCCCAGCCAGTATTAGTAGTGAGTGTATCACCTGTAGGACCAAACATTTTCAACTTTATGACATAATGACTATAGGTAACATATGAAAAAAAAATTGTTTCGTAAATTCTTGAATATCAACATAATTTTAACATAGAATACAACACCTTACATAGAATATTGAGTGGGAAAATATTTGAGACAAGACATCAATCATGTTAAGGGACTCAACATTAATAATCACGTTAATGATTTCAGGCGAGTACCGTAGAGGAACCGGCGGACGACAACTTGTATCTCGGCATCGTATTGGCGGCTGTGGTGATTGTGACAGGCATCTTTTCCTACTACCAAGAAAGCAAGTCCTCTAAGATTATGGAATCGTTCAAGAACATGGTGCCCCAATTCGCTACCGTCATTCGTGAAGGTGAAAAACTGACGCTGCGCGCTGAAGATTTGGTGCTTGGTGACATTGTTGAGGTTAGTTGGTTTATTGCAATTATGGACATAATATCTCTCAAGTGTTTAGAGTGTTAGAGAGAGGGAAAGAGTGAGAGTGCGGGTCTCAGAGTGAGAGGGCTACTGATGAGCATAGTGGGAGAGTATCACAAAGAGTGTGAGAGAGAGAGAGAAAGAGTGAGCGTGTCGCAGTGCTATTGATGAGCTTAGTGGGCAAGTATCACAAAGAGTATTCAAGTCAGAAATGGTTGTAGGTACTTCTTGGGTATAGACGTCTTCATTGCAGCTTGGTAAAAAGGAGATAGTTAAGAGCTGTACCTGTGGTCTCTCATGCTGAACTGTGTTTATAGATTAAAATCTGAGCACTGATTGAAATTAATTGATACATATCTACTTAATTGATGAAGAAATAAAATTAACACATAACATTACATCTTGATATTTGAATCGTTGGTAGCTAAAGTTGACGCTAAGGTACATTGGTATACAGTTTAAATTCGTTTATTTAAACTATGATACACTAGTAAATTTTCAAGATAGTAAATAAGGGTGAACGCTCATCTTGAACAAACGGGCCGCAGCACAGCTGCAGGGGAAGGGAGCCTTAACGGGCATACGGCCTAAAGCAGATATATATTCGTCAACCTTATTGACTGCTTCTTTGAGAGAAACTAATAACAAATAAATAAATACAAAACAAAATTAATATCATAGTATACACCCGAGTACCCGCTTTGCCAACGATGATTACCTTCTAATTAGTTGATAAAACGCCAATGCCACCTTCTAGGTGAAATTCGGTGACCGCATCCCCGCTGACGTCCGGATCATCGAGGCGCGCGGCTTCAAAGTTGACAACTCGAGTTTGACCGGCGAGTCGGAGCCCCAGTCCCGCGGATCGGACTTCACCAACGAGAACCCCCTGGAAACCAAGAACTTGGCCTTCTTCTCCACCAACGCTGTCGAGGGAACCGCAAAGGGAATCGTAATCTGCTGCGGAGATAATACGGTGCGTATTCGCTTGGTGCATAACCGTAATAGCACATTTGGACGCAGTTAAACGGAAGGGATCCAAACTGAATAAACGTCTTGGTTGGCCGAGGTATAGGCATCTATCTGCTTGGATCGCAGACGACGCGAGTTCGGTTCTCGCATGTCGAAAAATTATATTTTTCGAACATTTTCTAACTACAATATATTCTTTGTACTCATTTTTCTAACATTTATATAATGTTCAAATTAAAATCAACATAGTAAAATAGTTTTTGTTGTTTTCGCTAATACATAAACGTGCGATTGATTTTCTTGAGTCAATTGATTAAAAAGGTATGATTACATACACTCATGAATCGTCAAAGAAATAACGTTAAACACTGGAAACAAAAAGAAAAACAGTTTCCAATATTTAACGTTATAAGCTACACCATCCGTTCGTAAACTACCAGGAGGCCTTGTTCTGATGTTGTATGTTCTGTTGTTGTATTTGTAATAAACTAGAGTTATTTGCCATAAATTAAATGTGACAAAAGATAATAGAGCAAAATACCATTGAAAACACCGCTCTTTCTCTTGTCTCAGACCACTCAAGATGTTACTCCCTTTTCAGAAACGGACTCTTATTAATTTTTCGGACTACTGAGTAGTTGATTTTCACAAGTAATTTGCAAATTTGTAAGAGTCATAATGGCCGCATTCAATTTTCCATGCGTTATAAATGCCAATTAAGCCTTGACTAATTGGGTTTTCAACGAGCATTTCCTCGTTTAGCTAAAGCGAGTAATGTCACATCAATTTAGGAGTGGCGGAAACCATAAAGTGTTCTCTAGCCGTTCTTACCGCTCACATACAATTTTGCCGCTGTGTCACAGCATGCAGATAACTTTGTTATATGTATAGGTGGAGAAAGTATATCCATCCGTCACTCATACAGTATGAATATATTGATAAAATTCATATTAATCAATCTAATAGAGTTACAAAATATTTATCAAACAGGCACTTCATACATGTTCAAATACGAAATTATTAAAAAAACACGAAACCGTCCTATAACAAATATACATAATAATATTTATAATCATCCATTTTTGCTAGACTTTATTTGCAATTGGCGAAACGTGGGTGCTAGTTCACTTCTGCCTACCCCTTCGGGGATATAGGCGTGATTTATGTATGTATGTTCATTTCCAACACACATGTTTATATTCAAAATAATTGGAGAAATTTTAAACACCTATGAATGGTTTTTTTTTAAAGTGGTCATAAAAATTTACAAAAATTATGTCCTGGAGCAGGATTGGAAGCGTCATTCGCATTCAGGGCCACTCGGCCAACCAGGATGTCAATTAACTTGCCGAAACATCTCTACCCTTTCAACTTCACGTTGTAAGCCAACCGGGTACCCGCCTCGCAATACATTTCTACCATCCAAATTAGTTTCGGCAAGTTATTTTGAGTTCTTGTTGGCCTGACATCTTATTTTTTGTATTAATTTTTCTGACTATTATACAGACATTATCATCGTCATAAGCCTTTTTAACGTCCCCACTGCTGGGACACAGGTCTTCCCTTTGGATGGAAGAATATAGGGAGATTGGGCCATAACGCCTTAAAGCTGGCCCAGTGCGGATTGGTAACGTAATTAACGTCTGCAGATGCAGCCGAGACCAACGGCTTAACGTGCCTTCCGAAGCACAAAGGAACTCGAGATAATACATTTTTGACCACCCATCCAATGACCGGCCTTAGCGAACATTGCTTAGTTTACGCAATCACAGGCCAAGCGCGCTATGCCACTTCGCTAGCGAGCTCCTCCTTATAATAATCGTTAATATCAATTCTATGATGACTGTATGTTTAGGTGATGGGACGCATTGCTGGTCTTGCTTCCGGCCTGGACACAGGAGAGACTCCGATCGCGAAGGAGATCCACCACTTCATCCACCTGATCACTGGCGTAGCTGTCTTCCTCGGCGTTACCTTCTTCGTCATCGCGTTCATCCTCGGCTACCATTGGCTCGACGCTGTAATCTTCCTTATCGGTGAGCGAACTTAGTATAGACTGCAACACAATACATGATTACTTTACTGCACACTCATAATACACAAATAACGATATTCTTTATATAAAGCAGTCTCTTCATCATTACCAGTCCATAGGGAGAATAACCCGCCCCGCTGGCCCAGTGCGGAATGATGGGTAGAGTTAAGTCAGCCTTAGAACATTGAAATGATTACATCAGTAAACAACTTATTGGGAAGTTATATACTATGGAGCATTACATTCCATATAATGTTGCAGTTCAGCTGAAAAATTCGATAAACATTTACATTTCCTTAAAATAATTGAACAAGTCTATTTAAAGAGTCCTAGTTTACGACTCTTCAAATAGTCATTCGCTGTTTAAAAATCAATAAAATCAAAAAATGAAATAGTTTTCACCACACCTCAACTTCTTCACACAGGTATCATCGTCGCCAACGTGCCTGAAGGTCTCCTGGCCACAGTGACTGTCTGCCTGACTCTTACCGCTAAACGAATGGCCTCTAAGAACTGCCTGGTGAAGAATCTGGAGGCTGTAGAGACGCTAGGCTCAACGTCCACCATCTGCTCTGACAAGACCGGCACACTGACCCAGAACAGAATGACTGTCGCTCACATGTGGTTCGACAACCAGATCATTGAAGCTGATACCACTGAGGATCAATCTGGAGTGCAATACGGTAAGCGTCTTGGTTTTGACTCGGATACGCCTGTTGGTCCTTTGAGCCGGATAAATTAGTAAACTGATACCTACATTAAAATATTGTGCTAGAACACAACTGTCAATTTCTCTCAATGATTTTACCCTTAAAGTGTGTAACGTTAAAAACGAAAAGTAATTGAAAGCCTTGTTGTAATGTGTAAGATGAAAAATTAAATACTATTTAAAACCTTATATGTATTTAATGTCACACTAGTTACATATTAGGCAACTTATCGTGTTTTACTATTTTTTGTTTGAATTCTATAATGTTTTCTATTTGTGCAGACCGAACCAGCCCTGGATTCAAAGCTCTCGCCAAGATCGCCACTCTGTGCAACCGCGCCGAGTTCAAAGGTGGTCAGGATGGCGTGCCGATCCTGAAGAAGGAAGTAGCCGGAGATGCGTCCGAAGCCGCCCTTCTGAAGTGTATGGAGTTGGCTCTTGGTGATGTCTTGTCTATTAGGAAGAGGAACAAGAAAGCTTGCGAGATCCCCTTCAACTCGACGAATAAGTACCAGGTTTCCGTGCATGAGAGCGACGACCCGAGCGATCCTCGTCACCTGCTCGTCATGAAGGGCGCCCCTGAAAGGATTCTTGAACGATGCAGCACTATCTTCATTGGTGGAAAGGAGAAGGTACGCTTTGGATTGCAACTTTTTAATTAACATACAAACATAACTCACCTCTTATGTTCTCGAAGGTGTAGGCAGATGAGAAATAACACCCATTTTTCGCCAGATAAGTTATGTTCTATGTAATAGGTGGCGAGCCTATTGCCATATATCGGGCACATTAATCGCAGTATATTAAAGTGGTATGAGAGGAATGCAGCTGCAGCATTGTACGACACCCACAGGAGAGATGGGGGTGGTGACAATTGTTGACTGCTCGGCCGTGACCACTATTACTAGAACTAATAAAAATATTATTTTTAATATACCGTTTTCTCTAGTTGGGTACAATATTACATGGTCCTTCGTGCCGAATAAAACACAAATTTCTCTCTTCTTACTCAGGTTTTGGATGAGGAAATGAAAGAGGCCTTCAACAATGCCTACTTGGAACTCGGCGGCCTCGGCGAGCGCGTGCTCGGGTTCTGTGACCTGCAGCTGCCTTCGGACAAGTTCCCGATCGGCTTCAAGTTCAACACGGACGACCCTAACTTCCCCCTTGACAATTTGCGATTCGTTGGCCTCATGAGCATGATTGATCCTCCGCGAGCCGCTGTACCCGATGCCGTGGCCAAGTGCCGCTCTGCTGGTATCAAGGTAAATATTTATTTTTAACAATTAACGTTGAAAAACGTTTTAGCAAACGTTATTTTTTCCTTGTCATCTAGATGTATAAAAACTTGCCTACAACTTATTCTCAGACTTAACAAATATACACGAAAGATCGGTCGGTTTCGGAGGAGTTTTAACAAACTCTGTGACCCGAGATTTTTAGATGTGGCCTTCGGACTTCTATAAAAAAATTACCAAAATATCAATCAATCACAACAAATATTTTACTTCAAGGTTCGATCTCGCAACTCACACTCTTCCATTGCAGGTTATCATGGTGACCGGCGATCACCCCATCACTGCCAAAGCCATTGCCAAGTCCGTAGGAATTATTTCTGAGGGAAACGAGACTGTGGAGGACATCGCCGCCCGCCTCAACATCCCCGTATCGGAGGTGAATCCCCGTGAAGCCAAGGCTGCAGTTGTGCACGGAACGGAGCTCCGAGAACTGAACTCTGATCAGCTGGATGAAATTCTCAAGTACGTATTATATTAAGGCTGGAGTTCACTAACACTTAAACGGGCGATGATTATCTAACCATCGGATTTTAACATTTTCCTGTATGAAAGAACTTTTAATCGCTTGAATAACGTGTTGGTGAACTCGGGCCTGTTTCACAATCGACGGGTAAGTTCTGAATAGCTTACTTGGCAGATCATTTGACAATTGTAATATGAAATTTATGTCAATTGCACTAAATTCCACTAAGCCCTAAGGTTGGAGCTCATCAACACGTAAAACAAGCGATTAAAAGATAACCGTCAGTTTTTGACGGTTATTCAATATAGAAAATGACAAAAAACGACGGGCCTTTATTAGTTAGCCCTAACATTTATTATTCGTTTACATTTCTCTGCCTCATACACAAAGAAGAGAAGATTATTATATGATTATAATACAAATCAAAGTGTGAACAAAATTATGAATGTTTTCCTATTGTATATTCCTCTGCCTCCGATAGAAATGTTTTGAGTGGTCGTCTAACCACCTAAAATACTTACATTTGAATTGCTATTCCTAACGTAATGCCCTTTATTAATAACCTAACTTCTTTGTCAAAGGTTCTTCTTTGTTCATATGCCTAAATCCTTCCTTTCTCATCGTTATAGCTCGATTGACTCCTTTCGCCATCATACCCACATTATATCTATCGGTCTTCCTCTACCGATCCACATTTTTCATTTACTTGTCTCGCCATAGGTACCACACGGAAATCGTGTTCGCCCGTACGTCGCCTCAACAGAAGCTCATCATCGTCGAGGGTTGCCAGAGGCTGGGTGCCATCGTGGCCGTAACCGGTGACGGTGTCAACGACTCGCCCGCTCTGAAGAAAGCCGACATTGGTGTCGCCATGGGTATCGCTGGCTCCGACGTATCCAAGCAGGTTAGTGTACAGTAAACAATAGATGACATTAGCAAGTCAATATTTTATTGGTCCTTCGTGCTGGATCGACAAGATATTTGCTCATTTTATTTGACTCAAAATGTAAAGAAGCATTTCTATGATTACTAGTAACTAGAAATTGGCAACTGGGCAATTGAAAAAAATAATATATCGATGTTCTTTGTTCGATTTATTCTTTTTAAGATTGATCAGTGAATTAGTCAATAAATATTATTAATGTAAAAAGTGATTAATAGTAATTTCAAATATTAGGAAGGGACATTTTACGTTGGGTCTTTTCGCTATAGTAGAATTTAAAACTCAAAGAGCACTCGCCCCTAGGCTGCTGACATGATCCTGCTGGACGACAACTTCGCGTCCATCGTCACCGGCGTGGAGGAGGGCAGACTGATCTTCGACAACCTCAAGAAGTCCATCGCGTACACTCTGACCTCCAACATTCCCGAGATCTCCCCCTTCCTGGCCTTCATCCTATGCGACATCCCCCTGCCCCTCGGCACCGTCACTATCCTCTGCATCGATCTCGGAACCGACATGGTAAGTTCTACTTTAACGCAGTGTAGACAAGATCGAATTTGTGACAGACTGTTACATAGAAAGACTTTGTTTTGCTCTTGGACTTTCACAGCCGTGGTAAAATTGGACCTAAGTGGTAGGGTACGATCTTATTTTATTGTGTGAACGAACATGCACACTCGCATAAGAAAGTGAGATTCCATTTGTACAAGATATTAAAACGTACTGTCTCGTTGAGAACAAGATGAATAAGGGCCCATCTGGTCTTGTGGTGCCTTTATACTGACATGTGTGATTATACCTGAAGCAATAGACTTAGCAATTTAATTGACGTAAATTTTATATTACAACTGTCAAATGGTCTGCAAAGTAAGCTACTCAGAAATTACTTGTCGATTGTGAAACAGGCCCTTAGTAAGTAATGTCCGGAAAGTATAAATTTGAATAGTCCTCAAAAGAGTTAGGATTTATTTTGACCTTTCTATGTACATTTTACAGTCTCACTGATTATTTTTGCAGCTCAATATGATTTCATAAAACAAATTCACCCCAGTGAAAATTTCACATTGAGCTGTGAATTATATTAAAAATATACTTTATAATAAATATTTCACAACTACCGTTTGTACTATAAAATATTCAGTCGTGATAATACTTCAATACGTTTATTAAAAGAAGTGTAAGAGAATTTAAGTCACGCTGATCAATATATTATAGTGACAACGCCAGTTGGGACATGTTTCCTCTAGCATTCGTTGTTGATAAGGTGTTGACACTAGGTGCCAGCCATTGCCCTCGCGTACGAAGCCGCCGAGTCCGACATTATGAAACGCCCGCCTAGGAACCCGTTTTGTGACAAGCTAGTCAATGAGAGGTCTCTATTGCGTGTTACATGGTGTTCCGTCTAACTAATTGGTTTTCAGCTAACGCCTTTGTCTCGATATCGTGACCAGTGGATGTTACTATAATGTTTGAACTCTTATTCCACGCAAACGTAACTAAGCTACCGAACCAGAGGCAAAGAAATTGTACAATATGTGTAATTATGTCACGCTAATAAACGGTTACGCTTGCGTGGGGTAATGATGTGAGATGTGTTCAATAATATAAATAGCAGAAATGTGGAATCGTTTGAACTAACATGTTTTTGATGAACATTCTGGAATTGAACTAAAATGTCCCGAGCAGCTGTAAATATGGAAACAATTAGATGTGTTTTGTTTGCTCTGACCCCGTAAGGCGTTCCAACCGAGTGCCAAGGGTCGCCATAGTATTACAATAAGCATTAAGACAGACACAACACACCGATGTAAGCACACGTCATGTCACGTCACTCATCACCTCCGCCGCGGGCGGCATTTTCACTCACGACTCATCAGTTTAAATTTACGTTCCACATCGCGGCCGACCTCCATCCACCATGAGATGTCATGCCATGATCTACATTTTTTTGTGTTGTTTATTTCTGTGATAGTACCTAAGTACAGGCGGCCGCGAGCAGGGGGCACCTGGTCACATGAGTAAATAAACGAATCAGAGTAAAAGCTTTGCAACTGGCTGTGCGAGCGAAACCGGTTTTTTCCAGTCTCGTCTAAAGGCTAGTTGATAGGCTTATTCTCTGTTCCGTTTATTTTCTCACGTGACCTGGTGGCGCCTGCTCGCGCCGCCTGCTAAGTGTTCGGTGTTGTGCTGTACACATGTGATACTGACGCACACGCT